>JAWQUT010000077.1:1229339-1254400 GCA_033807755.1 Ellobium chinense | reverse complement strand
AGAAGGTGTGTGTGGGTGTGTGTGTGTGTGTGTGTGTGTGTGTGTGTGTGTGTGTGTGTGTGAATATGTGTGTGTATAAAAGTCGAATCTTGTTTTTTTTTATTTTTGTTAATAGGTACTTGAGCCATTGGTGTGTCAACGGATATTTTGTTGCTATTTTGAGCGAATGTTAAGAATGGTGTTTAGAACATGTATCAAGTGTTGACATTCTTTAGTGTAAGTGCTCTTGTAGATGGAATCATTGGTTTCCTCCCCTGCCAGTGTTGAATACCCGAACACCATGGCTCCACCAGCCAAACACGTGTAGGCCTACATGTACATAATATCTCATTCTTATCATATCAGTGACATGACAGATAACAGCACTGAAATCTTTGTGCTCTCTGAAACAAGCCGTGTTTTTTTTCTTGTTGTTGTCGTCGTTGTTGTTGTTGTTGTTGTTGTTGTTGTTGGTGTTGGTGTTGGTCTTGTTGTTATTGTTGGTGTTGCTGCTGCTGCTGCTGGTGGTGGTACTGGTGCTGCTGTCGTTGGTGGTGTTGCTGCTGTTATTGCTGCTGTTGTTATTGTTGGATGTTTTAATTGCAGTTTTCCTTGTTCGTGTTGTTGCAAAAATGGCTGTTGTTCTTTATGTTGTGGGTGTTGCTGTTCTCTCAGCTTCATCAAGATGGATGTTGTGTACCAGAGATGGAACAAGAAGGACGCCTACCATTCCAAGAGAAAAAGGAAAGCCAGCGATCCAAATATTGACGCTGTTATTTTCTCTCGTGTCCTGGGTGATCGTTTGACAGTCCAGACTTTCATCGCTCCCGGCGACCATGACCGAGTCAGTAAAGCTATCTTTCATTTCAGAGTCGATGGAGATGCAAAGCTGAAATTGGTTTAAGATTGCTGTCCGGTAGAGTGAATGATACTTTAATTGCCTTCAGAGTTCAGTCTGTCTAAAAGTACTTAAGGTACCGGTCTCGCTGACAGCTTGTTTTTCTCTTTGTCTTCCTGATAGCTCAGGCGCGAGTGGCGAGCGCTTTCAAACTTTTTTTCACCGCGGTCCTCATTTCATGACAATGATTGAGTACACAACTTCAGGGGTCAAGTACTCAGGAAAAAAAAAATTGATGTTGACGTGGGCGATTGTTTTTGGCTTTTATGTGTTGTTTTTACACGTCTTGCTCCTATTGTAGTTGTCAGTATTGTTGTTGTAGCTGTTGTTACGGTGATTGTTTGTAATTTCAAGTCGTGTACCAAACTTCTGTAATAACTGCCAGCAGCTAGAATATTTGAGTCCAGTATTTGACTGACAGGGCAGGTTGGCATACAGACCATAGCAGATTCTCTCAGTTAACTGTTTATTTTTGCGGGTGGTATCGGTTGGCATAGTTTTGTAAGTGGTACCACTGTAGAACCTTGTAGGGGAGAAAACGTAACGGTTACCATTTGGGAAAGCCAATCAATGGAAGACTCTTTTACATAGGTATCGTTTACGAATGTCCGTTCAGGATCATTTGATTGGTGCGAGCGCATGGAATGCGCTCCATTTAGGAGATTCCATTCTATGTACTTGTTCATACAACCGGCAGCCATCCATCATCCAATCAAAATAGATCATTTAGCCAGCCAGTAGGCAATATGATATACCTATCAGTCATCCAGTCTTATATTTTATCATTTTTCATCCATCTGTCTATCCAACCTTCGGACCATCTGACCGTCCCTTCCTTTTATCCATCCATCCGTCCCCGTCCATTGATTCACCTATATCAAAGACTTCAGAACATGCTTGACTCTAGGAATATCGCCAAAAGAGTGTGGCAACTTGATACACAACTGATGCAGGTTTACCAAATATCTTGGCTGTACTCCAACACGATCATTGTGTCCCAGTCGCCCAAGTGAGGCAGGAGGTCAAATAAATAATGTCATCTAAGGGGTCCCTGGAGAATTCCTGGTGTGAAGTTACCCGTGAAACACATCAAGGAATTATTCCTTCTGTCATAATTATACTCATGGCACCTGACATACCCGGAGTTTTTGCCCTTTCACAACGATTAGATATGGAAATGTCTCTCTGATGCATTAGTAGTAGATGCCATTGATGCCTCTGTAAATCCAACATCTACAAAGCTGCCATTTTATGGTACAGTGCACTTTGTACATCAAATAATAAGAATAAAACCAAATGGTATTAGGAGTAAACTAGTAGGGAAATTGCTTTGCAATGCCTTAGAGTATGGTGCATTTAGCTCATAATACACATATACATAGAACAAAGTAATATTGTAATATTGTACATAATGTAATGTTACAATTGAAAGCATAACCAGGTCATTGCTAGGCGCCACTGTGCAACGCTCTGGTCACTACAGCTCTAAATCTAGGTACTACTGCACACCTCAGTGTAGTGGGGAAAGGGAGAGAAGTGATATCAGAGCACAAACTGCCCAACTGGGGTTCGAACCCTCCATCCTATACTAAGGCTTATGAGTCTTCAGATTATGAAAACAACTCACAAGCAGCAGCACGGCCACGCCACCTCCCAGTGTAAAATGAAGATTTTTTTACTTGCCCTGTAATATATGTAGCTTCTTCGCTCAAAAATGAGGAAAAAAAATTGGCTGCGTCACTATGTGCAACCTGAAACCGTCTGAAGTGAAGAAATATCAGTCAATGTCAAAGAATGTAATGAAGCTACTCAAACAGAGCAGCTAGACTATATTGATTTTTTTTTCCAGTCAGAAGTTTGAAATTCTATAAGTGGCAGGCGAAAGCTCAATAATATAATTCAATATCCTGGTTTCATTTCTTTATCTTTATGTCATTAAGACAGTATTACGTATGTGCGGATTGAATATTATATGTAAAACTTAAGATCGTCAGCTGCCTGTCAACCAAGCCAAAAGTCTCACGTTAAATATAAAAACTTGCTAATGCAGTGAAATTTCTTCGTACCTTTTTTTTTTTTTTTCAGTTCCCAAATCTAGATCTATTTGTTCCTCTCTCCATGTCTTTATCCTCGCAACCTTCATGTTACTACGAGAAAAATGCGCCGGCCGAGATCGAAGATTTCTATCTCTTGACTCTGTTGCAAATCCAAAAGTCTGATATTTTCACGAACTTTCCCAAAGAACCAGATTCATTAGCGATTTTTAAAGTATCAGTACACTTCTTAACTTTAAAAAAAATTTTTTTTTCATGTATGTCTGCCTTTCCAACCTTAAGGCGCAGAAGACTTGGAGACAGGTAAATACCGTGTAAATGTCATCCACTCAATGTCACAAGCTAATCATCTCTCTTTTGATAACTTTGCAAGCGAAGCAGACTGTCTTCTTTTTGTCTCCGTAAACCTCTTTCATTCTCCCGTCACATATTTACCATCTCATCTTTCATACAACTCTGTGAACTCAGGAACATCCAGCCAAAAGCTCATCAACTCATGCTATTCAACCGCCGAAAGCTGCGCACCCACGAACCTGCTGGTGACAGCAAAATGTCAAGGATGTTTGTCACTGGACGTCAAGTCAAACCACGAGCTTCGTGTTGACACAGTGCGCTTTTTGCCGCCTCCCGGACACCACTATTTGATTATACAACATCTCCCTTCCAGCTATTGATTCCTGGGATAGAACAACCCTTTCCTTCTCCCCTTTTTACCCTTCTTCATGCATCTCTACCCATTCTGTCTGACTTCTCCCTTTCCTGGGCCAAAATAGACAACCTGGGGGGNGGGGGAGGAGGAAATTGTTGCATTTCTAGATGACTTTGAACAGCAAGAAATTGAGGTTTTTGCAGAAACTCTTGCTAAGACGAGGAGGAGGTTGTACACACACAAAAAAAAAATGACGCTTCGCTGAATGGTCCTCTTAAATCCAACTTTGTTACTTCCCAAGACAAAAAAAAAAATGAAGTTTAAGCTTTTTCGGTTATTTTTCTTTCGTTGCTTTTCTGTCTTTTTAAAGACACTATTAGAATGTGGAGTTAATGAGCCCGTTCACAGTAAAACACTGGCTAATAGAATTTACGAAGTGGTGAACGAATGAATGGGAACTTTCCTATCCTCCACACACGTGTAGATCAGTGCGTTTTCCACGTTTCTTGTGCACAAAGGCCAGACCCTGAGTTTGACATGATGTTGTGTTATGGGCCGACTGTTACGAACTGTCTACAAGGATCTTAAAAGGAACTTGACAGATGCTGGTGCTGCAGTAATTGATGGTGCAGCCGGTGATGGCGCGCTTTTTGTTGTTCTTATTGTTGAAAGATCATGGCAGTTAACATATTGTTGTTCTTGTTTTTACGGCTTGAGATGGATGTAGTGGTGATTGTGTTGTTGTTGTTGGTGGTGGTGTTGTTGTCGTATTTGTTGCAGCTGTTCGACGAAAACCATCAGTTGAGTATATATTCAACAAAGTGTATAATTTGACACCTTCTTGAAAGCAGAAGCGAAAATTCTGAACTGCACGCGATCTCTGGGCACATGTTGCTGTAGTTGAAAATGTCGCTGTAATGTTAAGCTGCCTCTGATCTCAACCTGTTTCTTCTGCTATAGACTAGTGATGGCACCTTCTGTATGTCAGTGTCACACTTGTTGCTGCTGCTGTAGTTTTAGGATATTGATCGTGTTGGTGTCACTGGTGACTGCTCAATGAACTTTTTTCTTCTTTTTTTTCTTGGGGCGTTGTAGTAATCGCTTTTAGTGATGAAGTTGATGAGGTCGCTTGGAGATTTTTTTACTTCTTCGCGCGAGTGGCACAAGGGAGGATCAGTAACAGTGAGGGATAAAAGAGGGTTTGGTTTTTTTTTTGGCTAATGTGGTTTTAGTTTCACATCTTTCGCGGGCATTTTTTGTTTACCTTAGTTGCCAGTGTTTCAAGTTCAGTGGTGGCAGCATTGCTGCTGTTGCTAATGTTATTGTTGCTGTTATTGCTTCTGCTGTTTGTGTTGTTGTTGTTGTTGTTGTGGTGGTGGTTCTTGTTGTTGTTGTCGTTGTTGTTGTTGCTGCTGCTGCTATTGTTGTTGTTGTTGTTGTTGTGTACACTCTTTCGCTTATTTTTTAAATTTCTTCCTCCACTTCATCCTCATCTTTTTATGTGGGAAGGGTTAAGCTGTCTGCCGGCTGCAGGATCTGTAATCTTGCTGTTCTCCTGCCACTTCCATTAAAATCTCGGTAAAAATATTCACTTAATGCGCATGCATGTTAATGACGGACGAAATCGTGTCAGAGGGCCATGCTTTCGATACCCGGCACATATGGTATCGATATCAAAATTCTACATCATAATTTCGATCTGTTTCTGAAAGTATTAAAACATGATGCTATCAGTTGTCTTTCTGATGTTTATACCGGGACTGGCTGAAGAGTGATGAATTAGATCAGTGTGACACAGGCACTTTGTCACCATTTGAACGTCTCCCCTTGTCCTTAATTCCTCATAAGAATCAGTAATGTTTTATATGACCCGCTCCAGTGACCTATAATCAAAAGTATGACGTAATAATTTCCATATTCACGATATTCACCACCAAGTCGACCTGTATTCTGAACTGGTATCAGACTCGTAAAACTATCTGACTGAGTAAAAGAATGAAATAAAATCGATACTTAAATTACCTTGAACATAAAGATTGAAAATCGTGATATATCGATAGTTCTGGTATCGGTCCGCCACTGCTGCATGCTAGACAAAAATTCTGCATCTGACGTCAGAAAGATGACATTGCCTAGGATTGGCAGACGTGACAGGGTCAGGGTGTAATTAATATTTTTCTTAAACCAATCATTTTAGTTTTTGGAATTCAACTGTGTCAGAAAGATTATGATCACGGAGCGATGTATCTAGGTCAACTATCAATCATACCGGATTGCTTTCTGCTTTATCGGCAGCCCGACTTCCAGGGGCTTTTGAAACGATTTTGCTGTTGAAACGCGCCATTTGCAAAATTAGACTGTCCCGAGCTGTGATTATTGGAAATGCGTGTCCGATGTCGGAGATTAGTGGTCCGGTCGGCCTGGACGCCGCTCCTTAAGTCTCTGAGTCACCAAGTCTCCTCCCTAGACCTCGCCACTGATCGTTAAGGATGAGACGTGGACTGTAAGTAAGCAGCCAATCACATTAACGAAGAAATCTACCAGCTTCGGTTATCATTGAGCATGTTATGTTCTACTTGTATCTCTATTTGGTCACCCATGATATTTTCTACTGATCCTCTCCCTCCCTGGTGAATGCAGAGAAAATAACACTTTTATCTCGAATCTTAATAAGTGTTTATTTAGTTTCTTGTCCTGCCTTGCTCTTGAAATGAGAGATTTACTGACTGGCCGTTTGTGTTGCTTATATTTACTAGCTTGAGCCTTTAATAGGTAAAGGAAAATCCACGAGGGATGAGGTGCTTTTCTTAATGTTTTCTTTATTGCCCACCAAGCATGCCTTGATACAGCAATCCAAATTCTTCTTCCAGAGAGGGCGGGGGGTGGGGGGGAGGAGGAGAGGGGGACGACGGGAAACAGAGCTTATGTGGGCTATATGCAGTAATCTGCTTTGCATAGTTCGTTCTCCCGGCGAGAAACAACGTCCAATATAAATGCACTTGCACAGAAAGCGTGCAATGGTGTATCCCATGTTCTTGATCTCTCTATAACTCTAATCAGAAGAATATTTACATACTCGCAAACTACAGCATTGTGTAGATTTCTTTGCAGAAGAATTTGATTCGTGAACTCACTGCCTTTCTGAGGCTATTTCTAAGAGGACAAGCCGTGTCTAATGACAAAAACCCTCCACCATCCTCGGGCTGGATAACGTCATGTGTTACAAAGTCCTTAAGATCTTTTCAACGGTTCTCTCCAGCCCTGCCTCTGGCTGGTATTATACAAACAATAAGCCCTTTTCTAAATGAAATCATATCACGTCCTTCATGGGGAAAACTGGAGAGACAAAAGAACGAAAGAATGAGGGAGGAAGGAGAGAAGGGGTTAGTCATAAAGCATTGACCGCTCGGTAAAAGTGATCTACTTGTAGCGGGTAATCGGCCGGAATATTCAGGAAAGCTCATTCAAAAGTGTTTGTGTGAATACCGCTCGGGCGTGAAACAATAATTTCCCCGCGTATATGCTATAGCCGTGTAACTCACAAAACACCTTATATCAGATACGGGCTTATTGCAACGAGTCGGTGGTTATTGCTGTCTGGCTTTACTTTATGACAAATGGGATACTCGGGTTTATCGTTGAATTGCGATATTTCCCAGAAAACAAGTATTTATACTTGTAAACGTCGAAATTATACAATGCCATTTTATCGCAGCCTACGTTTAATCGCAGCTTTGCTTGCTGCCATGGAGTTATGATTAAGCGAAATCGACTTATTAAGATGAGGAAGAGGTGTAGAAGGGGCCAACTATCGATATTTTGTTTAGATGTATGGAATACATCACGCTTCATTTGACAGCAGAACTGCTGTACCCTTGACATTTTTATGTGAGGTGGGAGGGAAAGTGAACTCACGCGTGAGGTCGGGAACATGGTCATAGAGACACGAGTAAAGCCAGTGACGGGTGAAAACGAGAGGTGAGTTCTGGTTGGTTTGTGTGGGCAGTGACGTGGACAAACATGGCTGAGATTTTGAAGATTTGACAATTGGAAACTAGTGATGCCATAAACTGACTCTTTCATTTTAGCTGGAAACAAAATGGAGACTTAAATCCATATTTATTCAAAAGTCGTAACATTTCGAAGTGAATTTAAAAACATGTAGGTTGACTTGGTAGTCTTGAACCTCGTTTACTCAAACACATCTTAGGAAAGCTCATTCAAAAGCGTTCGTGTGAATACAATGGGCGTGAAACAATATTTTTGTTAACGTGTAGTTCTTCTTCCCGAATCTCCTTTTTTTTTACTACTTTTAAAATCACATTTTGCTCATGAATTCGAATATCTCATCAACTCAAAATTGATTTATGAGCATTCGATAAGGTCCCAACATCCACCATGCACATACCGACTTGACTTGACCAACAAGCCGGTTTCTGATATGGCGGACGTGAGGGCAAATTGGACACGCCAGCACATACCAACAACTGGTTGAACGATTTCCTGTTGATCTTCCTGCAAATGATGTCACTAAATAACTGTAAAGTTGGTGTTGTGCTGTAGTTTGTTCTTTTATGTGAAAGATCTCGCTGCTTTCCTCTTGCGCCTTTTTACTTGTAAGTGTGGGTCTGTACTCTTTGCTCTTTTTTTATGCACGCCAACTCTTGATTGTGTCGACTTTTAGAAAAGGAGGGATAGATGGAAGGATCGACAGAGGCAAGGGCCGGATGTGACTGAAATGCAAGAGTTATCTGTTTGTACTCGCATGTGACCCTGATTGCAGCTGTGCAGAGCTAACTGGAGCCCCCTAGTGCGTAAATTGCAATTCTCTATCTTGTCACTGGATTCGAGGATACTCTAATGATGTATCGATCCTGCCCTGATAAGGCCAGAGACGGGCATGTGAAGAAGACACTATACAAATCTCCATTAGCAGGCCGCCATCTTGGGATTATACCGGACTTTTTGCTATGTCTACAGAAATACCTTGGAGACGAAGCGAGCTAGACAGAAGGACCAAGATTTATGATGCAATTTAATAGTGCAGGACAGCGCTAGGGTGCAGTCAGTAAATTCGTAAGACAGTATATTCGTATCTATGGCGTTTCTTACGATCGGGCTAGATGAGAGAACTGGTTTCTATGGTTTCAGTTGGAGATGGTTGTACGAGATAGATTTTAACGTTCCTTCTTAGCACATTTATGGCTATATCAGAAACGAAACTTAAACCTTCGTCAGGTTATGAAGTTGCCTTTGAAATCCGCGAAAAAATTAATATCCAGTGAGAAATTCGCGGCTACCGAGATCCAAACTCTCTAAAGAAGAGACAAACACTTCACCTGTCGGCTTTTCAGATGGGTTCGTGACATTCATGGTGAGTGGACAGAGAAATGTATGGCAAGAGCTGGTGATGTGAGGGCTTGGAAGGATAGCCCATCCAGTATTTTAGTATGTCGACTTGTTGTGTTTATTCTGTTGGTTGTATACAACTGTTGTTGGTTGTTTGGACTGAGTTTTTGATTGCTTGTAAGGATGTGTGTGTGTGTGTGTGCCTGTGATTTCATGTCGCACATACATCCTGCCAGTGTTTTGGCTACTGTTAAATGTTTGTCTTTGTACCTAGAAAAGTATAATGTCTTTGATCCTACGTCACTGACTTGTGATCGGTATTTTCCGATCGATTAGGTATAGGCTAGATACAGTATTAGCGGGAGTAATGACGGAAGTAGTCTGGAGACTATCATACACTGTGGGTGGATGGATGGATGGATGGATGGATGGATGGATGGATGGATGGATGGATGGATGAATGGATGGATGGATGGACGGGCGGACAGACGGGCGGACGGACGGACGGACGGACGGACGGACGAGCGGACGGGCGGGCGGACGGATGGATGGATGGATGGATGGATGGATGGATGGATGGATGGATGGATGGATGGATGAATGGATGGATGGATGGATGGATGGATGGATGGATGGATGGATGGATGGATGAGTTAGGGTGTTATTACACAAGTTGTGCTTAAATTATACGACGTCCTCACCGCTGAGTACATCCTGACGAGCAAGAGACTGAACATTGTGGCTTCGCTGCCAGTCATTAGCAATCAGAGAGTTGTGTCGAGAGGGCCATGAGAATCCACAGCAAATCCAAGCTGGGGTACTTGATGCAGGCCTGTAAAGTGATCTCCAGCGAGTGCGGGATGTGAGGGTTAATTTCGGCCCAAATGAAACATCGGGTCTTCCGAACGCCGGGGCGAGTTCGAATACGAGTAACTTTTTTTATAAGAAGTTGTCTGAGCTATGAGCTATATTCTATGACCGTGTCAGTGGTCTATGGATTTTTGCGATGGCATTTACAAAGCGGCTGGATATTCAAAGATTAGGCTGAAAATGAAGAGTAGACAAATCAGTCTGTAAAACAGTAGAACCACTAGGCTTCTGATTCAGATGTACTGAGAGTTTAGTCAGTGATCTTTCCTTTAAGCACATTACGCTCTAGCATTTCCGCTTATGATTTTAATTGAACAAACGACTGCTGAGTTAAGTAAAGTCAGACTCAAAAACTAATATCCTGGCAACAATATCAGTGTGCTGGAAATAATCTATGTGTTGAATCGATGTTAATATAGTGAAACATCCATATTAAATATGTCCATTCTGCATGGGTAAATATACTTATTATTAAGGTATACGTAATGTCGGGGTCTATTTGAAAAATGAAATAATGGAATAATAATTAATCCCTGAATATAAAATTATAAAATTCATACTCAATAATAAGATAGACTTAGTAAATCAGTGCTTAATCTGAGATTCTACTATATAACTACTCAGTTATAGACACTTCAGAGATAAGAGTACTCGATAATCTCGCGAGCGTCGATGTCGTCCAGCGGAAGTGGCCAGCCACGCTAACTTATTATTGTACCTTCTTCTTGAAAGGAAACCAGAAAGGACGTCCCTGCCTCTCTCAGTGCACGCATGCTGCTCAGATCCAGGAGGGTCCTTAGGGGTTCCGTTGACGACTGATTCCAGAGCTTAGTGTCCATTTGCGACTTCCCGCTGCTGGCCGGTGATAGGGTTTTCATTTGATCTCATCAAAATTGCCCAATGTTGCTAAATGGCCGTGTCCAAGGCCGTAGGGTCAATGAGCTTCCTGTCATGCGCAGAGGGAGGAGGAAAATAAAAAAAACAAGGGGAAGTAACTCGGGACGAGAGACGAGATTCTAGGAGAGGAAGTGGATTTATCTTGATTTTAAACTGCTTTTTCTGGATAATGAGTTAAATTAAAACTACACTCAGTGCAGGAAACATTGGGAGTGAGCACGTGCAACGCGAACATAGACGGCGAGAGGAAGAGGAATGAAAAAGCTCAAGGCAAGGAGTAAAGGAAAAAAGAAACAGCCACCTAGATATGGTGACAGAGATTCAGGGAGAATTTCAAAAAAAAAAAAATGCTTGGGTTTAATCTACATTTGGTCTCCGAACTGGGCATCTGCTTTAAGGGCATGAACACCACCAAACAAGAGGAAAGCTGGCTTTGATATGTATTTTAACCTGCACTTCATATCACTCTATGTCTTACACGCAACATACCAACACAGGCCAACACACCAATATAGGCCAACACAGGCCAATGCACCAACAAAGACCAACACAAGCCAATACACCAACACAAGCCAGTACACCAACAAAGGCCAACACAAGCCAATGCACCAACAAAGGCCAATACACCAACACAAGCCAATACATCAACACAAGCCAATACATCAATACAAGCCAGTACACCAACACAAGACAATATACCAACACAAGCCAGTACACCAACACAAACCAATACGCCAACACAAGCCAGCACACCAACACAAACCAATACACCAACACAAGCCAGTACACCAACACAAGCCAATACACCAACAAAGGCCAATACACCAACACAAGCCAATACACCAACACAAGCCAGTACACCAACACAAGCCAGTACACCAACACAAGCCAATACACCAACACAAGCCAGTACACCAACAAAGGCCAATACACCAACACAAGCCAATACACCAACACAAGCCAATACACCAACACAAGCCAATACACCAACACAAGCCAATACACCAACACAAGCCAGTACACCAACACAAGCCAATACACCAACACAAGCCAGTACACCAACACAAGCCAATACACCAACACAAGCCAGTACACCAACACAAGCCAATACACCAACACAAGCCAGTACACCAACACAAGCCAATACACCAACACAAGCCAGTACACCAACACAAGCCAATACACCAACACAAGCCAGTACACCAACACAAGCCAATACACCAACACAAGCCAGTACACCAACACAAGCCAATACACCAACACAAGCCAGTACACCAACACAAGCCAATACACCAACACAAGCCAGTACACCAACACAAGCCAATACACCAACACAAGCCAGTACACCAACACAAGCCAATACACCAACACAAGCCAGTACACCAACACAAGCCAATACACCAACACAAGCCAGTACACCAACACAAGCCAATACACCAACAAAGGCCAATACATCAACCCAGGTCGATGACTGTTTCTCTGGAGGTTTATCAGAGTATAGAGGCAAATGGGTTATTTACCCCAAGCACAGAAAACTCAAAACAAATGAAGTCTGGCCAGAGTAAAGACAAAAAGAAATTAAGGGGCTGGATGGAGAGATGGAAAGAGACGGAGAGAGAAAAGAGTCAGAGTTCCATCTCATGAGCTTAGTCTAAACCATTGGGTGATTCCCTCTGTCTGTAGAGTTAATCCCCTCTATGGAAGCCATCACTGATAGCCCACATCTACGGGCCCTTGTCTGACTCGCTGGAATTTATAGCTGGCTGCCAGACCCATTCGCCTAGATATGAACCATATCATGCCAAAAGGTACCGTCTATTCTTTAACGAGAGAGATGCCGCCAGAAATCTCAGAAGAGTCGTAAACGTCATCTCACATTCTTTCGCTTTAAAGCCTAGTTTCGTTCGTTAAAAGCCGTGCGTAAAAACAGTATGACGCCACTTAGGCAGATGAATAGCATGGATCTGGATATTAAGTACTCATTCAAAAAGCATATCTGGTTATTGTATGAATATCATATATATGACTTTAATATCAATCTGTCATTTTATTATTCAGGTAGACCTTACTACTCAGTATTTTTCAACAATAGAGATCATTTTTCCCTGCCTCAAGGCCATACTTCTTATCAAGATTTTTATGTACATGCATTGCACTGCACCTCATTTTGAAGGAATATATAGGATGAACGAGAGTGACGTCATTTAGACTCGCTCTTCCTGCTCTTACTAGCTCATTTATTCTCTTTACATGTCGGCTGACAGAGTGACGTCAGCTGTTCCTTGTCTTCTCATTACCCCCCCCCCCCCCCCCCCCCCNCACAAAACAAGTGGGTGTCCTAGTTGTGGTATGACCCGCAGAATAAAGCATCCACAGAGAGGAAAATGGCTACCGTATTTGCGGATGTTTTGAATCACCGCAGGGGTTTTGAGTGTACCACGTCATGAACGAGTTGTATTTTATCCAAGGAAGAGTTGGTGGTTTCTGGTGCTAACGGCAGATTTTACAACATTCCGCCATTCTTGCTAATAAACAACTTCAGATTCGTCTACGCTGTCCTTTGTGATCACCATTTCTTAAGAGCATGTTGATAAACAGTGTGGTTGACATGGATGTGTGGAAAGGGTGGGGGTGTCTGCGTGACGTCATACATTGGTTTTTATCTCTCCTGTAAAGTCTTTTTGTATTCTTTGGTATGATGTACAGAGAAATGATGCTTCCTGACTTGATAATATTCACTATAGAAAGCTCGCCTATATATTGGGTTGTTTCTGACAACTTTGGTGTAAATAACTGTTGGATGTCGAGCGCTGCTGAGCAGTCAATCATAAATATTTTGACCAACATTCGAAAGAAGTTACGGTAAGACTTCATCAACTAGAATTCCTGGGAACCATTCCAGAATTTTGAGTTGCCAGGCTTGTGCGTTAGTAAACTTCAATGTTAATATACAGTTTATCAAATATTGGACTCCGAACCGTTTTAAAACAACCAGTATGCCAATGTAATGTCCCACATGTTACTTTTCAAGTGAAGACTTTTCAAAAGCGCTGGATTTCTTTTTATCCATTTTCTCTGTAGACTAGTTCCTATCTTTATATTTACAAAGCATGTCTGTGTCATGCGTGTGTTGGTGTGTTGAAAGAGCTTGAAGAGCACACTTCAGTTCTGGGACAGGGAAATTCACTGTTAAGCGTTAGAACCAAATAGACTGAGTCATACTCTTAAACTGGGAAAAAAAAAAGAGGAAGAAACATCAACAAGCGTATGACACAAGCTTGTTTTTAACAATATAGATTGTGAAATACTGAACA
Source organism: Ellobium chinense (assembly GCA_033807755.1). Taxonomy (NCBI): domain Eukaryota; kingdom Metazoa; phylum Mollusca; class Gastropoda; order Ellobiida; family Ellobiidae; genus Ellobium; species Ellobium chinense. The sequence continues at coordinate 1,240,390 of JAWQUT010000077.1, read as the reverse complement.
TTTTTTAACAAATTTCTAGCGCTTTTCATAAAGTGTTTACATATTAGACGGTTAAAGATATGACATGCGTACCTGAGCTTTATGAACACAGAATTCAGCTATATCACCTTATAAATATCTGGGTCAATTCGCTGTCATGAAAATGCTGAACGTAAAGCATTGATGAATGAATAGTCAAACAGAAACATACACTGAAGAGAAAGGCGTTCAAACGAATGCTTGTGTCTCATATCAAAGTGGGGTATCATAGTTTCTAGCCATGGCCCATCTAGCCTCAGGGATAGATACCCTTTTCTGACGAGGCGACACCCAAGCTGTGGGAATTCCCTAGAGGAGCACAATTAGAAGACTCTTCATTGTTGGAGTCACGTGTCTCCAGTTTCTTGGCCGCGCTCAATACGAGGCTCGTGATTGTACAGAGAATAGTCTCAGGCATTTTCTGGCCATTGTCTCCATGATCCTCACTGGTCAGTCTATGGTCCTCGTAAAATATCCGAAGCGGACGTGAGAGCCAGGCATATCCTGGACATAATACACGAAATGGCGTTATAGATCGGGCTAGTCTGTCTGTCGACAGTTTCACAGTATTTTATCTTTCTTGTCGATCAAGTGCGGGGAAGGGAAAGAGGGGTGGGGGGAAATTCTATTGTGGTAGTATGTTTTGCTTTGTACTCGCTCCTCTTTATCGGATATTGTAAATTTTCTTGCTATAAGATCGTTTATGTGTTTAGCAAGAGTGTGGCCTTATAAAGTGGCTGATAGTGAGGAAAAGGACTTTCCAGGGGCGAAGACTCGCCGCTTTGATGGGATGTTCGTTGTTGAGGATATTTGACGTTGTGGGTATTTAGGAAATGTATTTTTGAAAGGATAAGAACCAAGCATGTACACTTCACAGCTATGAAATCACCAACTTGGCATCACTGATTCGTAATTACACACTCCCCCATCCTCCAGATTTTCACTCACGAATTTTTTAAAGTATCGGGTGTTTATCTTGCGGTTTATCTCTATCTAATGTAAAGCGATCGTACTGTCGTACTTAATAGTATATTTTTCGCTGCTTGCCGCCTTTTCAAATTTATAAGACATACAAAACTATGAATATGAGATAAAGTTTGCTCCAAAACCAATCTGATAGTACAGTAGTCTCAGTTACTAGTGTTTACCTTAGCGAGAACCGCAGTAAGTAAAACCTGCATCTACAATCAAATTGAAGCTCTGCCAACTTGGTTTTTTTTAAACTTCCCTTTTTCTGAGTTCTAGTGGTTTAGATGACGTCATTACTTGCGGTGAGGGCGTCAGATTCTTCCTTTTCTATATAAATCTCTCTCTCTTGACCAGGGGATTCTAATCTCTGACCACAGGACAATGTTCTTTGCTGTACCTTGAGAGGTTTCGGTTTCTGAAACAGTGAGAAAATGCCAGACATGGAACAAAATATTACGGTCCAGCGGCCATGTTGGTACTGTACTGTATCATATTACGATGACTATGCTCCGTTTAAGATCATTTCGAAAGATAACCAGTGCATGATTATATAGATCCTTCTCCCATGGGACATTCTTTCCTTTTCCCATTTCGATGAAAAAATGACAAAATTGTTTTGGAGATGGGCATGGTGATCTGAGAAATAAAAATCAAAAGGTGATGGAAATTTGATGAGCGGAGGTCAGGTCCAAGACAAGGTTCGATTTTATGTCACGACTTCCGGAAACAGATAATTCGCCGAAAATTTGATACTGGCTCGCTTTTCTTTACATACTGGGTTGAAGAGCTGTTGATATGAGCCCATATGGAAAGTCTAAATCAGTGTTGGACTATGCTACCTTGGGTTTGTCTGTCTCAATTTTTGAACAGTCATCAACAGTTTCGAGCGCGAAGAATAATTTAATGTTAAGGGGCAGCTACACCTGCAGAGGGTAGTATGATATACAAGGGGATCTGAGGGAGTGGGGTGCAAGGTACAAAATGGTCGTGGGTCAGCTACTGAAGACAGGACTGTCAGACTGTGAGTGGGGATGGGGGTGGGGGGGAAGGGGGTGAGAGAGACGACGACACGTATAAGCACAGTAGAAAGACATAAAGTCATAGAGATCGGGTGTTGTCATACGGCTCCATTGACATGGTACTCAATTCCAAAATCGTATATAGTAAAGTATAGAAACATAATAGAACTTCTTGTTAAAAAATACAGTAGATCTAGCATATAGTGACGTTGAACATTTTGTGCTGGAAAATCACGCACATACCACGTGATGCTCTGAGCTCGGGTAGCTTTTCCTCTAAATCAAATTAATTTACTCACCATCTCGAATACCTGACAAAAATAAAGTAGAGATTATGGACTGCGTCCTCAGAATTGGAGTTTGTGATGTTTTACGGTATAAATGAGTGTATTTTACAGGCTGCATAAGAGTGAGCGAACAAATGAGAAGGCGGATAGGTGTATAAAATGGTAGTGGGTGAGTGCCGTAGGGATCCAACTCAAAAACGTCTGTGCGGGTAAAGAGGCAAGGGGGACAATCAGAAATAAGAGCCACAGACAGTCCGACAGTCAGATAAATCCACAAATCGGCAGACGGGCGAATGACGCATCAGCAGAGGCAGATAATGCAGACAGATTTACAGCAGACAATGGACTCGTGATGCATTCCCTCATTTCAAAGTACAGAGTTTAAAACCTCGTTTCAAGGGGAGATAATCATGACTGGGCGCCATCATTACCAATAAATCCGCTGTCAGAATCGATACTGCATTTGGTTTGAGGACTGACGTTTATCGACAGTCAACTATTTAAGAAAAAAAAAAAGGAAAGACATAATGAAGATGAGCTTTTCTGTTTGAATCTTTTTATCTGCCAGGTCTTTTAGGGAGATTCGCTTATTACTCTCCTCTCGAATGTCACCCTAAAAATAAACTATACCGTGCATTCCCTTGTTGGGGCTATGTGTCAAGTATTCTGTCCAGTATCGATGCCTTTCTATTTACATTTATCTTGGGTGCTTTGTCTGTATCGAACCATTAAATACATGGCATTATTTTGCAGTAATGCCTTCGTTGTTTCTCTAATGTGCATTTAATGCGATTGTTATAACGTCTCTTTAATGTATGCTTTTCTAGTACAAAGAATATTTTTGTTTCGTTCATGTTATCCAAATAGGAGGCTCATTCCCCGTTTTTAAGTTTCTGTAAATACTGGAGGCGGCGTGGTAAAAAAGCCACTGAAACGCGAAATCAAATTGTCTCACACTGCTAAATCGAATCACATGGCGGAATCAAATGGAATGTGCCGGTTTTTTTTTTTTTGGTCTTTTCTTTCCGAGCTGAGTATTGATTTGTCGCTGTACTGCTTCTATGCAGAGAAATGCCCACCGTAAATTCTGTCTCAGTTGAAAGTTTAGTTGATTTATTGATTGATTGCATAAAAACGTTTATGAGGGCTTTTATTGCAAAGAACTCTAAAGCGGCAAACCGCTTATATAAAAATATAACTCAGAGTAAAATTTGAAAGTATAATTTATTTGAATATTAATTTATCGGCATTCAATACCCTCTCATGTCGATAAATATCGAACCGAGACATTAAGATCACACAGTCCGCTCCACGACTCAGGATTTACAAAGGTGAAATCTATCAAGGCCATGATGAGCAAAGAGGATGGGTAAACCCTCATTTCAACAAAATACTCTCTACGGCGACAACATTGCTGAGAGGAGAGTGAAGTAATACACTGAGGAAGATAATGATGCACAAGTGATCTATCCAGGCTAATATCCGCTCAAGCTACTTCAGACTATTATTATTATCTCAACAGGCTAGATCACTCAGTGACGTTCACAACTCCCTAGGGAGCATTTAGTGCCGTTACCATAGAGGCACTGATCACTAGCAGTCTGATAGTATCTTTCACTGCCTTTTGCCGAGTACTCATTTTACTCACAAGTGGAGAAGGGAAATGTTGATAATTTACTTTCCCAAGATATTTATAATATGGCCGTGGCGGTAATTGAACCGAAGACCTTCAGATTTTGAGTCCCAGTCCACTGCAGTAAGTCCTTGGCCACACCCGCCCACATCGCCCACACTATGTATGTTGCCAGTTTCATTATTATCTTAGCTGTTACTGCTGCCCTCAATATCACCAAACCTGTTCATAGTTCTGTGGTCTCAGGTGGAAGACTGCGTTGGCATAGTGCTCCAAGTCTAGCTCAGAGTTGCCACCACAGAAGAAATAGTAGAAGAAGAGGAAGTAGAAGAAGAAGAAGAAGAAGACAAAGAGGCAGAAGGAAAAGAAGAAGACTCTTGAGATCGCAAAGAGGACCCTCCAAGACTTCCAAACCTAAACTGAACTCAACGTCTGATGCTGTTTTTTTCATGCAGCGAAAAAGCTCAGTTCTCATGAGTCTGGGATTTCCGAAAGTGAAATCTGCTGACCCCATTACTTAGGCATAAAAGGGGAGTGGGTAGGTCCTAATCATAAGTAGAGGCAATAGAGAGCTACTATTTTCAAGTTCGAGCTCTTATGGACCGTATGGTAGAGCACGCGACATTTTCTGGTGTTATGATCATATTACACGTTGGGAACTGTTTGTAAAATTCACTTATGATTCTATTCTAGTAGCTGATAGCGTGCAATTCAGTCGTACCACCAGCATTCCTACATCTGCTATAACTGTCCCTGAAAGATCCGAACTTAAAACCACAAGCTCTCTATAAAATACTTTTCTACCACACTCAGCATGATCTACATCCTAGGGGACAATGAATAAAGGGAAAACAACAATATCAGCCATTTACATAACTGTCAAACATGGTCTATGACAGTCGTGACAACGCTGACTAACCGCCACCTAATGGACATGTAGTTTAGTGCTCTTGACAGGCAAATGAGTCAATTACTCGTGGCCAATAGCCAAACAGTAGACTGTAGTTAAGTCGTGGTTCAGAGTCAAAAGATTATATCTGCAGTTAAGCTCATTCTGAGAAAAACGGTACTTAGAGAAAGTACTCTCTATCGACTGTCTTTGTTCAAGCAAACAACCATTTGTTTCTATTTATAGTTGGTTAAATCTGTTGTAAAACAAAGTTCTATCCGCTATTTGGCCGTACTCCTCTAGCCTTTAACTTCACTTTTCTCAAAAACACCAGGTTTGTGAATGGAACACTTTGATTCTCAACCAGCCAAGTGGCACCACTGTCGATACAAAATAAAATTAATTTGATTCTTTCAATTTTCTTCTCCCAGTAGTGCGTACAGTGACCTCTGTTTACTCTTTCTTTTTAGTCTGCCCTGCCCTACAAAACATGGTACGGATTCCAGGATTATAATTGCCTCAATAGGATGTCCTTTCATTCTTTCATCGGTTGGTTTTTGTTTTTTTGTTTCCCAGTTTTTACCTCTCTTTGACAGTAATTCGTGGAAGACAGTTCGCTGTGCAGATTTACAAAGTTATAAACTATAAAGATAGATGTGAGATTTGTTCTATTTTCAAAATAAGTGAGATCGTGTAAAGCGGGTACCCTATATATAAAATTTTTAAAAAAACAATAGTTTTTTCACTGTTTGAATGCATGGATTTGAAGCCTGAGATAATCTCATTAAAAGACTCGCTCCACTAAATACATGTAAATCTAGACTGTATGAATTCGAGTTAATCTGTTAACTGTAGATATACACTCAAAATTACAATAAATTTATTTATTTCCCTAAAAGACGAAAAACAAAGGCTTAAGAGCAAGTTTTGAACGAGATTTTTCTCCTTCCCCCTCTCTCTCTCTCTCTCTCTCTCTCTCTCTCTCTCTCCCCCTCTCTCTCTCTCTCTCTCTCCATGTTACTGAAGCATCATTCGTGTAATTCTATCTTTAAGAGCTTTCAATACTTAGGACTTGGGGTCGTCTTGCCCTTTGACCCCTGGCTTCTGCCTTCTGCCCTCTGACCCCTGGCTTCTGCCTTCTGCCCTCTGACCCTAGTACCCAAATTTACCGTTGAACATCAAGAACAACAAGAGAACTCACTGCCAACCTGATCTCATGCCACGCCACCCTTTCCCCAATAATACACCATCGGATATCAGTGAGTACAGCTTCCCCCGCTAACCACATCAAGCACACGCCATTTAGCAAGTACTCACTCCAGCATGCAAGCTTTGTTAGCTCCATTAGTAGATCTACGCCCGGATGATTACTAACGACCTTCAAAGAGACCGCGCACAAATCTTGGTTGTGGTTCATTAAGCGATATCATGTAGGCTACATCCAGTCAGCCATTTATAGAGTTGTTGTATAAGATATTCATAGAGTTGTTGTATAAGACATTCATAGAGTTGTTGTATAAGACATCTATAGAGTTGTTGTATAGACATTCATAGACTTGTTGTATAAGACCATCAGGGCCGTGGCTTGGAGCACAGCAGAGCCTCGATGGTTGCGGGGATGGGAAGGGCAGCGGGCGGATAGAATTATTTTTAGAGAATTCTGGATTCTGGTCGAGTACAAGATAGGTATTCTCACTCACGAGACCTTTGTTTCAGATCCTCCACATCACATCTTTCAACATGACGCTGACTTCTTCACAAACTCGAATCTTGGTAGAGCACAGGTAATGACGTCATGAATGACGTCTTACCGATGTCCTCATAGCTTTTGGATCTAATGGAGATTTATGGAGTGTTAAGTGTGATGGCACCATCGATAGTGAAAGGAAATCTTAATCAACAATGCAAGTATTGTCTTTATGTATTTAAGTCTCCACGTCAAACTGGATCTATCTTCCTCCCCACCTCACTTCACCCCGCCCCCTAAAAATAACATACGCGCATTTTCCCCATGTGGATAAACTCTATAAGACCAGCCTGTGCGTTTAGCTATGAAACATGACACCAACAAATTTACTCACGCCACTCACAATAATGGATGACATGGATTTATTACTTCTCTCATGGGACGCACGTCGGCTGGAATATTAGTGAGAGAAGAGAGTGAGAGAAATGTTGTGTTTTAGTAATATCATTTTCTCTGGAAACTATTCTCACCTTATAACTATCTAATCTAACAGGTTATACACATTCATACAAACTCTTGCTTTCAAAACTTCTTCTTTACCTCTTAATTTTTTTCTTGTCGCACCATTCACATCAACTACTAGTCTATCCTTTCTGTAGCAGCGGCAGTTTCACATGTAATACATTTCTATAGGTTTATTTACCAATCAAAAATGTTATCGACATTTTCTCCAGCCGGAGAACGGAGGGCCTGTACTAAAAAAAAACTGACCTGAATATTTCCGGTTCAAAGGTTTTACCTAAGAGTTTTTATCACTGATTTCTTTCTTTTTTTCAAATCATTACCTTCTGCTTTTCCAATTACCTCCTTCAGGTGGAATGCGAGGGATGTTTCAAGAACTGTCATCAGTATTACTTCCGGGTTAGAGGTCAACATGTTTTAGTCTCATATTTTAATGTTCCTCCTTTTCTGAGTAATTGGTGACTCATTCAATTCATGCTTACAGTATTTCACTCCATGTGGACAATGAAATCTGCTCAGTAACTAAATTCAGTTTTATTTGATGTATAGCTAGCAGCAAAAACGTGAAAGTTTCATGTTTAATTTTTATTGTAAGCTTGATTCTGTTGTTGTTGTGGTGGTGGTTGTTGTTGTTATTGTTGTCGCACTTGTTGTTGTTGTTGTTGTTGTTGTTGTTGTTGTTGTTGTTGTTGTTGTTGTTGTGTTGTATTCGAAGTGATTCATCTTAGCAGGTGGTAAAATTAAACTAGATGGGTTCCTATTGCCAGGTTTGATATCCGACCAATGGGAATTGCCTTACCAGCTGGTAAAAGGAACCCTTTTGGAGGAATAAAACCACGTAGTCAGAAGAGAGGAGTTCCTTCCTGGTTTGTTTGTTTGTTAGTTTATTTGTTTGTTTGTTTGTTTGTTTGTTTGTTTGTTTGTTTGTTTGTTTGTTTGTTACAAGAGGATTGTGTCATAATGAGTACTATGATATTATTTTCCTGTGTCGTTCACAGATGGCTTACGAGGGATACATGAGAAATGTCCTGACGGTTACTTTGGCTACAAGTGTTCATTTGAATGTCACTGCCAGAGGGGTGAGGTCTGTGACAAGGTGACGGGCTACTGTCGACGGGGCTGCAATGATGGCTTCTGGGGGCCAGGCTGTCAGCTAGGTAAGTCGGAATAAAACAAAAAATACCTGTTTGGGAAGATTCGATTGCTAAGTATATTAAATCTAAGCATGACTTCTCTGTTTGGGTCACGTGCTGTATTACAAGCGTCACAGTCGATGCGTCACAACGTGGGCAGTGGCGTAGCATCAAGCAAGTATGGTNGGGGGGGGGGGGGGGGGGGGGGAGGAGAGGAGAGCAAAAGGAAACAGAACAGATACTACCTAAAGCATTGACTGAATACGCTCCCATTTGCACATTGCACAAACCTGCAACTTGCAGCGACATTGCAAATGAGCCATCTAGAGGAGTTCTCACTCGAAAGCATGTGATAATGTTGTAGTTATGCTCCAGCCAACAGGTTTAACCACACAACAAAAAATAATTTTCCAAACGTGATCCTACCAGTGAGCCGAGTTTTGTATGTTTCACTATGAAGATGATGGTCATTTAACCCAGTACTCAAGTAGTCGACCCATGTTTGTCTCAGCTGCTCCTACATTGCTGACCTGTTTTGACTAGCAAATGCTAATCTGAAATCTTGTGTTCGACCATGACTGGATCAGGTGCTGTAATTATTTTAGAATGATGGCGGCGATATCAGGACTACGTCGACTCCACTGGACAAGTTCTAGGAAAGGAAACATACATAAAAGCTCAGTTTCTTTACAGGATACGGTAAATCCCGCGTACCACGTACCACGCTTAAGCTGGTCACTCGGTGCTCGATGGCTCTAGTCAGGTTATAATTTATCATTATATTGTTCTTGTTTTCATCAAGAATATGGTCAACAAAATCCATGGATGAGACAGTCTGACATGCCTGTGCTCCGTCTAATGGTTTATTATCTGATCCGGATTTTACTGTAAAATGTTAGATGTTTTTGGTATAGTTTTTTTTCCTGCTCATTTTGTACACAGCACACCGACAGTCTAGTCTGAGCTCGACTGAACGTGCTTCGAACATTTAAGAGCATGTGACATTCATTTCCTTACGCACAGTTGCACAAACACACGAACGCACACACGAGCACACATTCGAGCACTTAGCAACACCCATCACACCCACTCACCCTGGGACGCGCACTGACACACATTAAAGTTTGTTTTCTTTTTTCGTTGTCGCTAGAACGAGATTTAGAGGCTGCATCCACTTCATTCTGTTATCAGCGTTTGTTTAATGCCTAAAGCCGTAAAAAACAGACTCGGAGAAGAGAGTTGTTCAGCAGAGATTTCACTGCAAAAACGGCTGCTAAACATTCCTTTGTTTATTGTGTAGCTGGCACTCTCAGCTCATCCCTAAACAGGTTTTAGATGTACACCACACACCCAGATATGGATCGCTGTCCCCGTTGCACTAGATTGTTGTTGTTGTTGTTGTTGTTGTTGTTGTTGTTGTTGTTGTTCTTGTTGTTGTTGTTCTTCTTCTTCTTCTTCTTCTTCTTCTTCTTCTTCTTCTTTTTCTTCTTCTTCTAGTTTTTCTTCTTGTTGTTGTTGTTGTTGTTGTTGTTGTTGTTGTTGTTGTTGTTGTTCTTCTTCTTCTTCTTCTTCTTCTTCTTCTTCTTCTTCTTCTTCTTCTTCTTCTTCTTCTTCTTCTTCTTTTTGTTGTGCATTTTTCTATTTTTTCTGTATCTGCCATCCTGTTTGTTTTATTTCCGTTTTTGCACCTATTTTTCGTTGACCATCAGTCTCGTTTACAACTCCCTCTGTAATTTTACTATTCCTGTCTCTGCATTTTTTTTTCAGTTTCTTGCCATTCCTTCCTTTAATCCTGGCATCTCTTCACTGCTTCTGTTTCTCCTTATGTTCATCCCCAAAGACATGGCTACAAAGAAGGAAATATTTTAGTCCCAACCTGTGCTTCTAGTTGCCACCCGTTTTCATTATCTTTGGCACAATACTGTAGCCTGTAGCCATGCAGTGGTTGAACTTATCACAAAGTCTCCAGTTTCTGAAGTGTAACCTTAATCCGTCTTTTTTTTGCCCATTGTAGCAACCCTCTCCCCCTTACCCCTTACAAACACGCATTCTGTCACCAACTACAGCTAATTCGCTTAACAGACTCCGTTTTCTTTCTTTTGCAATTTCAGCTTAAGTGCAACGTTTTTCACATAACAGAATACCGCTTCTTCTATGTAAAATTCATCGGATAATCGCAACTCTTTTTAATTGTAGCCTCCTGTATGTTCCTGGGGTATTGCTCTTAAGTGAAATCGGTAGTATCTTTAGCTAGCCGTCACTTTTACAATGAAAATAGAAAATCTTGGCAAATATTGCTCATAAAATATTATCTCCTCATCACTCCCTTCGCCTTTGTCACCAGTTGGTTTGAGTTTGATTCTCATTACAACTCTGTGTTGACAGACTATTGTACAATAGACCTGAAAAAGTGGCATCCGCTTCAGCTTTGTGTTTAATGTACTGTAAAGCCTGGGTAAAACAGACGTCTTTTAGTTTGAATGCGTAACTGGGTGATGTAATCTATCCATCATCTTTGATGCTATCCAGTATCCATCTCCCCTCAAGACATAATAATATACTCACACACACCGGCAGTTTTGGTTTTTTTAAATCTTTGTCTTGTGACATAAATGGAACTCAAGAGCAAAGTTAGGCCCGCGCGCGCGCGCACACACACATCTCAAGAACTTTATTGATACTTGACTTCTTACAATACCATGAACAATCCAATGATATGTAATCAAGTAAGCAATTAGATAGATATAGCTATTACTTAACAAACAATCTCCTCTTCCACACTCTAAATGATCCAATAATAGCACTAATACTAATATAATTACACATATTTCTTACTTCTCTATTCGAGAAACCAAGCATTTTCAGCCCTGATGCTGTCTTCTTATGTACTGTCC
>JAWQUT010000077.1:1209495-1220323 GCA_033807755.1 Ellobium chinense | reverse complement strand
TTGGAAGGGGGGAGAGGGGGGAGGACCTGGGTCTGGGCTATGGAGTAGGTAATCAAGGACTTCAAACACTAGCACTGGCCTAAAAGTATTCCTCCAACCACCACCCCCCCCCCCCCCCCCCCCCCCNCCTTTCCTCTCGCCTTTCGGCTCAAAGAACTGTGTTAGAATCACAAATGACGAACAAATAAAAACAAAGAAACAAAAAAAAAAATGTAGATCTGAACCCTGGCACTATTTGTCTTGTAGTCTAATGAGGCTCATGGCGCAAGACTAGAATCTAAGTTAGCAGACTTTATGGATAGTTGGGCCAATCCGAATAGATTGCATTTTTTATTTTTGTTTGTTGGACAAATCGAGCGTACAAATTATTTATCTATACAAGAACATTGCCTTTATGGGCAAAATGTCAGTGTTTGTGGATAAATTTATTTTTGTGTGGTATATAAAAAGACCTATAATATTTATAGTATACGATATCGTATACATGATGATATCAACTTTTCCGACTTGTAAATGAAAAGCCATCTTTTTATGGTAGCAGCCAGATATTTTTCGTCAACTCTCACAAAATCAAACACAGTTTACTTGTGCGCAACTCTAACATTCACCTTCACTACCATCATTTTTATCTCCTCTCTGCAGCCAACAGCTGCTACTACAATGGTCAGAAAAGAAACTACATGGGCACCCTGGCACACACCAAGACTATGTACACCTGTCAGCGCTGGGAATCCCAGATACCGCACGCCCACAGCTACACCGATCAGGATTTCCCGGACCGGCGGTTTCCAAGAAACTACTGCAGGACAACACCTGACTCGGATAGACCTTGGTGTTACACAACAGACTCTAGAACCAGATGGGAATACTGTAGTATCGGCAGCTGCAGTATGTACATTTGACTGACTGACTGACTGACTGACTGACTGACTGACTGACTGACTGACTGTCTTGCTTGCTGGCTGGCTGGCTGGCTGGCTGGCTAACTAACTGACTCGTTGGCTGGATGACTGACTGCCTGGCTGTTTGACTGAATTACTGACCGATGACTGTCTTGCTGGCTGGCTAGCTGGCTGGCTAACTAACTGACTCGTTGGCTGGATGACTGGCTGGCTGGCTGGCTGTTTGACTGAATTACTGACTGATGACTGTCTTGCTGGCTGGCTGGCTAACTGACTCGTTGGCTGGATGACTGGCTGGCTGGCTGGCTGGCTGACTGACTGACTGACTCAGTAGCTGGCTGGATGGCTGGCTGGCTGGCTGACTGACTGACTGACTCAATAGCTGGCTGGATGGCTGGCTTGTTCACTAGCTGGCTGGCTGACTAACTTGCTTGCTGGGTGGCTGACTGGCTGGTTTGCTAGTTGGCTGGCTTGCTGGCAGGATGGTTGGCTGGCATGTTGGCTGGCAATTGACTGGCTAACTGGGTTGTTGATGGATGGATGGATGGATGGATGGATGGATGGATGGATGGAGGATGGATGGATGGATGGATGGATGGATGGATGGATGGATGGATGGATGGATTATTATGTCTTTGCAATTTTCACTAGTTCACGAGCTTTCTGCTCTTTTACTTGTATAAGTTTGTCATTCTTATAGTAGTGTCCTCATTTCTTTCCCAGCTTGCCCCCCTGGAAGATTTGGTCAAAGCTGTAGAATGGAGTGTCATTGCCTAGACAGTTCAGAGACATGTGACAGTATACTGGGAAGGTGTCGATCAGGGTGTGCCACGGGCTGGTCAGGATTTGATTGCCAGACACGTAGGTTTTGAGGAAGAAATTCGGCAGTAGAGCAGGAATGACAGAGGAGAGGTGGAAGGAAAGAAAGAGAGAGAAAGTTAGGAAGAAAGAATGGAATATGGAAAGGATGTAAAGGAAACAGAGGAGAAAGAGTTAATCTATTATGTTACTTGAGGCGCCATTTATTTTCAAGATACTTTTAAGTCATATCTAGTTTATCATATGTGGCCTAATTCCCTTTGTCATGCAGTCTACCTGTATATTATGAGCGACGTTTTCGATGGCTGAAGTAGGCAAAAATACTAACATATTTTGAGCTTTATTATCCTGAATAGCTAACCGAAAGATACTTACTCTATAAGAACGAAAAATAGTATCATGGGCCATCTACTAGGGCTGGTAGCAATTGATCTAGGAGTACGTTTTGAAGTATATTAAGCGGGCTTGTTGTGCAGAATGGCTCTCTGTCAAAGTTCGAACGTTCAACATCTTGATTGATCATGTTCATCAATGTTTCAAACACGAAAATCATTGTTCTGTTACCCAATAGCTGAGCCGTGTCCTCTAAACCGTTACGGCTGGGAATGTGGCCAAACTTGCCAGTGCCGGGACGCCAAAGACTGTGATCGTTTTCTGGGACCCACAGACAAGTGTACCTGTAAGGAAGGCTTCTTTAACCCGCCACACTGCGAGCCAGGTAGGTAGACATATGGGGAATATGTTGGAATGTGCTTAACCACAAACTTCAGAAAGTCTGTGACAAGAGAGAATGTCTTCATGCTCCTTTGTTCACTGTACACTGACCAGGTTTTTAGTTTATCCTTAGTGCCTGGTGAAGAAAACTTAGATTTTTGAAATTTACATTCAAGTTTTGTATCCCTTTACTTTTAGTTCACTTTTGCCGCTATTATATGCACTAATGTGCAGTTTGATGGACATTTTAGATATTCAGCCATGGATATACAGATATTTGAAATTTAACAGTGTAAAGAAAGATTTTCTTTTTTTTTCATTTGACGGAGCTCAGGGAAGCTGAATATATTGTACCTTTTTTTTCAACTTAACGGCATTGTGGACACCAACATTCCTTATAAGATTAATCCCACCAGCATGCGAGGACCGGTGTCTGCGCATCTAAACCTTAACTTTCGTGGGTCGCCACAGAATCAAAATAAATGTTTTGACTTAAGATTATTTTTTTGTTGTTGTTGTTTTAGAACATCAAGCCAAAAAAAGTTACAAATCTAGATTATTAATGGAGAAATTGCCTGGGTGCACAGACATAGGACTACTGATTGTATCTTAAGCCTTCTGAAAATCTACACAATTTCACTCTTCCATACATTCCAGTGACGGTTCCTAGAATCGTCTTCTTCGGAAACGAGATGGTGAATCCTGGGCAGCCCACTCGGTTCAACTGCACTGTAGCAGCCTTCCCCACTCCCTTCGAGAGCGAAATACGTCTGATAGGTCCCGACGGGAAAAGGATTAGCCTGGTCTCCTCCAGCACACTGGACAAATACCTGTACACCAGGATTAGCATCTTCCAGGTGAGCTCTGGCTTTTCATCTTTGTCTTGCCGCTCATGTGAAAATGTGTAGTGAGTTAGTGGGAGAAATTCTGAATGAGACTCGCACATGATGATCCTGTCACGACGGACAGTAGAGTTAGGGACTCGTCTCGATTGATACTTTTGTCTGGATGGGGATTAGGGTTAGGATTAAGGGTAGGGTTATGTCTAGGAGTAGGGTTTGGGTTATTATTAGGAGGCCTGAGTTTCGCTTAGGAACGTGAGTCTTTTTTGGAATTTCTTCTGGATGAGCATTTGATTGCGTAGCTGGGGAACAATCTTGAGAAGCTGTGTAGATATGTGTGCTAAGAACAAATTGGAATTATGGACCAATGTTCATTAGTTAGAGCCGGAAATGAATTTAGGCTTCCACGTCAGCACAGTGTAGTGACGCCATTCACATGGACACCAACAATTGCAGATTTGCATTTTCCAACTCAATATACTTCTCAAAATACTTGTTAATCCACAACATCTGTACGGAATATAAATTCTCTGCGCAACGGTCCATAAAAAAAGCATAACCTCTTGCAGAATGTGGGCATGATCTGTCGCGGAGTAAAGGAGTTTGACCATGCACAAAGAAATAGAGTTAATATTTTCTGCGCTACCGGAAATAAAACTAGTCTGCTCATGACGCTGTGCGTAAGTTTGCATAATAGCTGAGTGGGTCCATTCATGTCTTCAGACAACGGAAGTCTGTGCATGGTGTTTTGGGACTGGGAGTACAGAACTGATCATTATTTTGTGTCTTGAAAACATGGCAACCGTTGTTATGAGTTCAGTTAGTCATTTCTCTATTAAATCTTTTAGAATAGAACAGTTTAAAATCTAAAATTCTTCAGAGTTGTGAGGTGCTGGACATCATAGGTAAATCCCCACCCCTTCTACCTCGAATATCAGAATCTGCCTTACGCCTTATATTAAAAAACATATAGAGAAATAAGTTCTGTATGCACTGTTAAAGTTTGTTCATTATTTTCGGGCCGTCTGTTGCAGATCATTATAAGACACACCATTTAAACATTTTCGTTTGTTTTCGTGTCATTTCTTAAAGATCTGTGCCAAATTTTTGAAGGGGGACTAGTGAAGGGCAGAATTCTTTAGAGAACTGTGAAATAAATGATGCCTTGTTTACACAGGTCAACTACGTGATGAATAGTGAGAGATACACGTGTAAAGTCCAGGCTACTGCTGGTACACAAGAGATGACCATTGTCGCTGACGTCTACGGTGAGTAACAAACAACAGTACTCTACAATCTAACCATAATAGCGTTTCTTTGCTTCTGAAATGACCCACGTCAGACTTACACCATTTGTTGATAATGGTACCATACTGTTTATAAGATCAAGGTCCACGCTCTCATGTTAAAAGAAATTAAACTGCACCAATATTTTCTTGCCACACTCAGACTGTTTTGCACTGCTATTTAAAACGATGTTACTCCGCATTCTCTCAGAACTGTGAAAAAGTATCAGCATAGACCAATTATGAAACAGAGAGACGATATAAACATTATGGCCTTGTGAGCTCGAATTCTATTAGATCCGTTCGTATTTTTCAGTTCTTGAGGTGTTTTAGTTCGTATGTGAAATTTGATGTAGTATATGAGAATGAAGGTTGTGAAATCCAACTATAAGACCATTTTATAGGATTCAGGTCAGTAACAAGCAACTAGATCTAGAGTTTAGTCAACGAATACAACAGGTTGATACAGGAAACCTCAGCAATCTTTTGTGATGAACGGAAGTTTGAAAAATAAATTTAGGAAAGAAACAGTTCCCTAGTTGACAGAAGCCATTTCTAGACACAATGTGCATACCATTTCTTGAGATGACATTGTCTAGAATTTTTTATTGAGCAGGAAGTTCTCTAGCTCATGGTCTAGTCTCACTGTTTGAAATGATAATCCAAACATTATTATTGCAATCATAATGACATGTAGTAGTTTTTTCGCTATCCATTCGGGAAATTGTCCAGTAGCACATGTGCAGACTGTGATAACAGCGGGCAATAGACGTTTGATGTGCGTGTTTTTATTGCCAACTTTACAACCTGGACAGTGGAGAGAGGAGTTTGAGGAAAGGGTTAGTAAAAAATCGAGGGTTGGGTGGCTAAAATAGGTTCAAGGATGATAATTACCACTTCAGTTGATGTAAAATGTCTTTGCTTTGATAAGATACTATTAGACCTTGTCTGACAGGTTTAAGTTCCGAGGCAGGAGCAGAAAGATGAAGTAGTTATGGCCCTTGTGCAGGCTGTTTCCGCCTGCTGCTTCTTGAACCCTCAGAGAAGTTTCCAAGGATGACTAAGTCTGTTTAAAAGACATTCTTAGACGGATTTCAGATCTTTTATGCTTTTCTTGACCGTGCCTTTCTTTCATCTTTCATGTCTGGAACATTATTGCGACTTAAAAGCAATCCAAGCGAAATGCTTAATCCTGGCCTTATTCCGTTCCTCCCTCACAGAGCCACGCAGGATCAGCATGAATCCCTGCACGAAAAACAAATCTCTTCCGGTTCCCTTTTTTATTTTTAAGTTCTTGGCATTTAGGACTTTTTCTATGGGGAAAAAAGGGAGGAGGGGAAAGGACATTAGTATCTTATAACAGCATGCCCGCCTCTCATTTCCGACGCTCCTGCCTGCTCACCAAATGTTTTTACAAGACAGTGTAGGCGTAGTAAGAAAAACAGTTAAGTTTCTCATTCGTCTCAGTTTTCGTTCTTGTGAAAGGGTAGCGGACTTATATGTAGATCTAGTTTGTTTTATGCAGTGGAAATTATGGCTGACAATAATGGTACATTTAGTTGTTGTTGTTGTTGTTGTTGTTGTTGTTGTTGTTGTTGTTGTTGTTGTTGTTGTTCGAATAGTGGATCTAGTCTGTTTTATGCAGTGGAAATTATGGCTGACAATAATGGTTGTTGTTGTTGTTGTTGTTGTTGTTGTTGTTGTTGTTGTTGTTGTTGTTGTTGTTGCTGCTGCTGTTGTTGTTGTTGTTCGAATAGTATTTATTACAATAGCAGTGTTTAATTGAATAGAGTCAGTAGTTTGGATAGGAGTGTTGGTTGTAGTGACATTAGTGGCAAGAGGAGGAATAAAGTGATGGTGGTGATGGTGATGGTGTGGTGGTGATGATGATGGAAGCAACAACAACAACCTCAGCAGCAGTATTCAGGAGATGAAGATAGAAAGGCTGGTGGCCATTGGACAAATGATAAAGGCGATGGTGGCGTCGGTGATGGAAGTGGTGGTGGTGGAAGTGATGGTAGTGGAAGTGGTAGGGTGGATTGGTAGTTGTAATGTTGATGAATATGTGAGCAGTCGGGAAGTGTGTTTGGGTAACGGGTGAACACTAGGTTCGCACGTAAAAGTTAGGGACCGATTCAGGCAGTAGGTATTTAAGAATTAAATTGCTGTGAAGTTAGCGTCCCTGTGGTGTAGTGGTATGGTAACACGTTCAGACTTGCAAGCTGAGAGACTCTGGTTCGATCCCCGGGAGGGCCAGAAATTTTCTAGCATAGGCTTTTTCGGCCCTTCTTCTCAAAATTGATCATTCACAGTAATTTGGTAAAATCACTGGTGACACACTTCCTTAAAATAATATGTAACATCTGAAAAATTATCAGACTCAGCTCACCTTCCTCCCCCTTAAATATAAGAGAAAGAATACTACACACTGTATTGCCTCGGTTACAAAAAGAATGAATTTGAGGGTGAGAAGAAAAGTATAACCCTATGTTGCTTCCACCGAATAAACGAGCGAATGCATGATAGACAAACAGTATGGATGGATGAATGAAAGAAAGCTACATGGGAAGGAGGGGAAGAAGAACAGAAGATGAGAAGGTGTAAATGAGAAGATAACGTGTCCCTTGTCCATCCAGTCTTCCACGGCTCTGGTAACTGAGGATTATCGGATCATGGTATTAGACTCTCGGAGCGCCCCCTATCAATCCATTTCTTGCCTTATCTGGAATCACTATCCACTGAACATCACCACAGTGGGAATGGATACTGCCCTTAGACCTTGGTATCATAGTGTCACAGGTTGGGGGTAGAGATGGCGGTGGTGATGGTGGTGTTGGTGATGGTGGTGGTGGTTGTTACTGCTTTTTCCGTAGACCTTGGTATCGCAGCGTCACATGTTAGTGGGGGCTATGATGGTACTGGTAGTGGTGTTGGTGGTGGTATATGATGTTGGTGTCGTGATGGTGTGATGATGGTAATAGTGGTAGCGGTAGTAGCGGTGATGATGACGGTGATGATGGTGGCGGTGATAATAATGGTGGTGATAATAGTGATGATGGTGGTGGTGGTGGTGATGGTAATAGTGGTTGTCGTGGTTAAAGGGGTCATGGAGGTGATGACGGTGATGATGGTGGCGGTGATAATAGTGATGATGGTAGTGGTGGTGATGTTAATAGTGGTTGTCGTGGTTAAAGGGGTCGTGGAGGTGATGGCGGCAATGATGGTTGTACTAATATCGTTAATATTGGTGGTGATGAGAGGAGAGAAGTTGACAAAATGACAGAAAGTATAGAGAAGTAAGCAGACTCTCTTTACATTGCTGATAGTACAATACAATATATGAGTACGGTCGAGACATTTCAAAACGTCAGTTTGAAGTATAATTTGTAGGCTTGTAAGAATGAAGAAAAAACGTCAGTTTGAAGTATAATTTGTAGGCTTGTAAGAATGAAGAAGGAAGAGCTTGAGGGGCGGGGATGTCAGGTGGGACCATGATGGTGGCATGGGTTGATACTATGACAGGGGCGTAGCGCAGGGGTCGAAACCAGGTAGGCAAATCTGCACATTGGCCACGCAAAGCATCGCACTGTTGCCTTTTGGTCATTCTACATTTTCGTTGGTGCGGAAGACAAACGAGGTATTATACGGCTAATATTTGCTGCACCATCTATACCAAGAGCGCATGATAACATCAGTAAAATATCGTGACAACAACCACAACAGAGACAAAAACAACTAACTCAACCATAACAGCACTGTATTAATTGTATTCACTGTATGTTTACTCACTGTAGATAAAACTGACACGTCTTTTATGTGGGTAAATATATCGTGGCAATGTCGTTGAAGGAATAGGTTTAATGATCAGCTAGGAAAATCGTATTTCATGTTCGTGTCCGGTTCATAGCTGAGCTTGTCTAGTCTATTTTATTTTTCTTCATGAGATTCTAAAAGAGAGCTTGCAGGCAACATTGGCTGCTTTCAAAACAACATTCACGTTTGTTAGGAGGTCCACTGAGTTCATCTTACCAAAACACACGGTCTCAATTTATCTAGACTAGGGTCTAACTCTAGACTCTAGACTAAGATCTAGTCTAGACCTATGTTAGAAGCCTCGAGCAGGGTTGTCAGACTTTTTTGCGAGCCGAAGCCAAATTGCGTGCAAACGCGCCAAAAATGAGCCAAACCATGTTCAGAATGGGCTTGCAGGAATCAGGATTTTACTTAAAAGAATTTTTTTTCTACAAACTGCTTGTGTATTGGATATACAAGGGTATTATAGTTATCATAAATCTTTTTACATACACCAGAGCGACATTATAGGAACTGAGTGTTAAATGGGATCATTTTTTAAATCCGTGTTCATCGGGCAATTATGACAGAAGCCCGATCATTTGAGATACTATTTTGAGAGAAATAGAAGTATTTTAAATTTAAAACAATTAGTCAGTTTTCACTGATTGTTTGAACCAAAAAAATTGTCAAAGAGCAAATCAGTTATTTGAGACCCAAGAGCTTTTCAAAAAGAGAAATAACTGCTATTTGGCTCCAAAAGAGCCAAGTCTGGCAACCCTGGCACCGGGATGATGCAAGCTTTAGCTAGCTAACACACACGACTTCATTCAACTTCGGCCAATGGGAAAAGAGAGTCGGTCGTCTGACCTCGTTTGTCTTCCGTAGGCATTTTGATTTTCGCCTATAGGCATGGAAATTTTAACACTACTCGGGGATGCCTTTGGGGCTCAGTCTGGGTTCGAGTGATGATTTTTTTGCATATAATACAGTAGAAAAGGAGCTGCCAACGAGTTACCCTGTGTAGTCAAATGTTCGAAGTGACTACTACTGGGCTAGCCAAACTGAACTGCGTTTGGGGCTCAGTCAGGGTGCAGTCGCCTTTCTTTTGATATGATACTAGACTAGTACGGTAGAAGAGGTGCGGCTTTAGGGGTTGCCTTTCATATCAAAAATGTGAAATGACTTTTTTATTTTGTTCAGTCTTCTAAGCTGAGAATTCATAAGGCTGATGAACGCAGGCCTTTCTTATTTCAGTTATTTTCTGCTATCTTTGTTTTTCCGTTTTAACATCTTGTGAGGCCTTCCTTTTTGAAGTGGTAGTCAATGACTATTTGACTACCTATACGCTACGCCCCTGTACTATGAGAGAGTGAAAGTATAAAGAGGACACGGAGAGAAAGAGAGAAAAAAAAAGAGTTATAAACTGATGAGCAGGTGACGTGTCTCGGGCTCATATTGCTCTACCCCTCAGTGCTGGGCCTCCCAATTAATAGTGGCTGGTATGTGATCCTACAGTCACTCTATCAGCTGTGGTATAGCTCGTCCATGGAGGCAGTGAGGGGACGGGTTGGAGCTGGGGGGTTGAGATAGGGATCGAGGTCGATGCTTAGAGAACACATCTCCATCAAAAGAATTTGGCGGACATCCTCGCTTTCAAGCTATTTTCTATTATTATTTTATCAAATCCATCTTATTTGGGAGAGTTTAGAGGGGAAAAAAATGAGAATCCTTCTAGATTATTTTGGCGGCGGGTCGGAGGAGGAACTCTACGCCCCTGCCTGGCTTGTTTCCACAAAACCATCATCCTCCTATTGGAACTCGCCTGTGATCCGTGTCTTCTCGGACTCTTTTCCTCCTAGAACATTCCACGAAATATACACAGACCATATTTATCTTGCCTCAGTCAATTTTGGTACCCCCCTGTCATAGTGACTATGATGGATTCTATCAATTTCCGCTGGCCGGCTACGCCACGCGCTTCAACCGGTCCTCTGCGTAATGGAAGACGGCGAACGCTGTTTTTCGAAAAAATATTTCCTTTCTGCAAATTATCTAATCAATTTCTCAAGCCTATCTATTTCCTAATCAAGTGATAGACAAAAGATTCGTGGAGCGGCTGCGTGTTTGATTTCAAAACATGTGAAAGGAACAATGACCTAGTTATTTGGAAGAGTTCTGTTAAGGTTTGGCAGATGACAGTATGGCTTAATCCCTGGGCTTAAAGTGTGCGGACGTAACAGGACGATTTTCCCATCAGTTTCTTCGTCTTAAATCTTTAATGACAATGGAGAAAAGTACCATGAGAAACGATCGATGGGACACTTTCATTTTTTTTTTTTTATGTTATGACAACACCATTTTCTTTGGGCCTTGGAGCTCACCTCTCTCATTCTGGGAGTGAGAGAATTATGTTTGGTGATGATGAACGATTCTGAATAGATCTACCCTACGAAATAAATTCAGTTCTTTA
>JAWQUT010000077.1:1152502-1199704 GCA_033807755.1 Ellobium chinense | reverse complement strand
GGGATGCAGTAACAAGAATGCATTAATAAACCATTCAAACTAATAAATATAGAGAAATATCTTGGCTCATTGATCTGAAATATTAAATGTTATTGACTGATACATCCTTTTCTTCAGGTTTATTAGGAATGCAAATTTCATGATGCAAAATCGGAACAAAACTTACATAGGAATCAAACAAACTACGATGATTTGAAATGTTGGCCTTTGTTGTCTAAAATAGGTCTCTTATTTGAGGATTATCTGTGAAATCACCAGGGCCCATTTTTATTTGTGATCTTTCAGGTTGCATGTGAATCAAAGCAGTCTTTGTCCAATGGATTGTCGACTCCACAGCCTGCGAAACCAACAACTGTGCCACCAAATGTCTTTGAACTGCTGGTTCGGAATTTGTTACCCGCAACTTTGTACTTGTGTTCCGTGAAGGCTACCACAAGAAAAGGTATAGGGGAGCCAGCCCGGATTCAAGTGTGGACTAGTCCAGGAAGTAAGCGATCAACATATCAACATATTCTGCTGGCGGTCCAGAATTTGTTATGCTGAGACCATCACTGTGTCCTATAATAATACTGTCAGTTCCATATATTCACAGCCCATATAATTACGACATCCGATGAATCATAGCAGTTTTCGGATTGTATTTTCAATATGTTGTATTGTTTTATAAAAGTCAGTTAATAATTTACAAAGTACTCTTTTGGCAACGTTTTCCATGTTTCTGATGAGTTGCAGTTTTGCGGCATTAGCTTTATGAGACTGACTTCATAGCTTTCATCAGCTTCTCAAAACTCATGTAATGGTAATAATGGAATTTGTAACTACTATATCCAGGCCGATGCCTGATTAAGTGACTTCACATGAGTATTACTCCTGCAGGCCAAATCATTTTAGAATTTTCCCAGTTCCCTGGGGAGCATACAGTGTGGCTGCCACTTACAGGCACTGATCACTAACATTCTGACAATGTCTTTCACCACCTGCAGCCAGGCACCCATAATACATGCGGACAAACTGAAGAAATTGTGATTGAAATGCTTTTGCAAGGCACTAACAACATGGCCATGATTGGAAACCAAACCCATGACTTTTGATTTGAGTCCAGTGCTCTAACCATATTTTGGCCAGGCCACTTCACATTTAATGTTTTAGGGATGTCAGATGTGAAAGTAACCAGTTTAGGAAATATGTTGTTGGTCTTCTTTAATGATTTCAAAGTATGAATGTAGCTTTGTTTTTGTTCATTTTATTATTTTAGCAAGGGCTTCACAAGGATCTAAAAGAGTTAATTAATATTTGTTCACCTGGTAAGGTTAGCCAGATTATTATTAAGGAGAGGCACTGATGTCAGAAAACCAGTCAAGTGCTATCAAACTGACGTTGTTCTAAGATGAATTACCTTTAAAGGGGAAAAGACCATTCAGCACTTTGGTGTGCAGTTTGCATAGAAACTCCAACACATTTATGATGATCAGTTCACATCATATTATCTGCATTACAGTATCTGGGAATGGCAGAGCCGTCTTCACTTAAGCCTGTCATAATAATTTCCTAATTTGTTTCCTTTAGCTGTTTGTGACATTTGTTACTCTTTTTCATTTCCAAGCACTGAATCCACCTCTTTCACCTGAGATCACAAAGGTAACAGAGAACACAGTGACTCTGAAATTCCGGGAAAATGATGACAGGACTGTAAGGTAAGAACTCTGACTTGTTTGTATTCATAGACTGTAAACATCTACTGGTTTGAGCAAGTTGAAATTGTGATTGAGGGATATTTTTTTCCAGAGTGGCCCTTTCATCTGAGAGCTCAAAGCATAGTCTTTGATTTTATATTTGTTGCAATGCATTGCACATTGGCACATTGCAACACCGAACATATCTTCTTTGTTTAATTGGAAAGTGCAAAGAAGGAAATTTCTTTCACTCTGTGGCTGCTCAGTACGCAGTAGAATAAAGAATCTATTTAAAGATGGGCTCTGCATGGGTTTTCTTGTATGTTTTGGAAACTCTGCCATTCTATGGCAAAAGGCCATATAGTTATACCAATTTATATCAAATTCACATTTGGCATGTTTAGATAGATCTTACTGTTCTCTGTCCTTCCATATGGGTTCTTCTCTCATAGTTTTATAGGTTTGGAAACTGCCAACAGTATGTATTTGCACCACTGATTAAGAGATGTATAGTGAGGATCAGTGCAAGAGTTTTTGGCATCTTTTGTAAAATTGTGAATTTGGCGTTATGAGATCATCAGGACTTCTGCCACATTTTCCATGCTTCTGAGGCGTTTCAGTTTAGCAGAGTTAGTCAAATGAGATTGATTTCAGTCTTCATCTGCTCTCTCAAAATTCGTTGCATGTTAGATATGTTACTTTTGGGATGTCACAGAAGAAAGTATCTTGTTACAGAAATTTCTTGATTCACTATCTGTTTTTAATAAAAATTTTATTTTTGTCAATTTCTATCACCTCATTGCATTTTTGTGAGAAAAATGGGTGGTGCCTAGGCATACTTGCCTCCTGTGATATGATGCCACTGATCTGATTTATGTAATACAACGTACACATCACTGTTAGTGTGATCACCTTGGGCAGAATGATTGGCCTCCACTGAAATTAAAATTTAACTTGTGTTATTGAAATATTATCATTTCAGCCACTATCGTATCATTGTTGAGAAGCAGGGCTATGAAGGACGGGATGAAAAACGAAAAAGACGTGAAGCTCCAAACTACATATCTCAACTCACACGTGACTTTCACCGTGCAAGACGGGAAGGAAAAAATGCATACGTTGCTGCTCAGTTTCCTCCCCATCGGTTGCGTGGAACTTTTCTTGTCGGAGACAACAGGACGTATGATGGGTATTTCAATGGGCCATTACAGCAGGATCAGAAATACAAGATATGGCTCGGGGCATACTCTGATGTGGATGGGGTAAGCCTCATTATTTGCCACAGGAAATGAAATGTATACCTTAGGGAGAAGGAGGATTATCAGGCATGATAGAGTGCAGAAAAGTTTCAAGAAACCAGGAATTAATGATGGAAAAAAAAGCATATTTTAACAATGAAGCCAGTAGAAGAATGAGAGGGCACCTTCCTTACTGAACAGAAACCCATAGGTCGATCAGATGATCCGAATATTTTGCCATCAGCTGCTACTGTCCATGGATTATGAAGATGAGAAGAAGATGCAATCAAACATAAGCTCACAGCACTGACAGAGGCCATAGCATTACTCTGCTGGTATGACAGTGCACATTACTGTATGAGAAGGGAGGTAACCAAGGAAAATATAATAGAGTTAATATCATCATTTAAAAAATCGTCACATTTTACACTGTAGGGAACATTTTGTTGCTGTTCTCCCGTAATGGCCTATGGCATTTTTTAAGTCTTTAAGAAAATGTTTTTGTGGCGGAACAAAAGCAGTTGAAGTACATCTTTGCAGCTGCAGTTTTGGCAAGAATATACGGGTGGGTGCATTATGAAGTTTTTAACATGTGAACTTTGGGTCTTGATCTCATAAACAACATGGTACCCTTACTTTATTTTTGGTCTCAGTCTGATTTAGGTCATTATGGAAGCAGGATGACAATTTGACCTTAATTATGATCTCATCGGTTTTGACACATAACTTGTTTTTCACACAATTTACAGAGAAGTATATAACCATATATACTTTTAACATGGATAATATCTGCGTTGCCCTGGTTAAGAATTTTCTTGACTGATTCTTTTCATTTCTTTCTGTTTACAGACCAAGCAAAATGCTTTTGTGATGGCAGACAGGCCAGTAGTGGGTAAGAAGTTTTACTGTGATCTTATTGATATGACCAGCTAATTACACTTGCAATGAAATAAATGTTCATGAGTAAACTTTAATTTTGTGATTTAAGTCCATTTTGAGGATACAATAACAATGTGGGTGTTTGTAAAGCGACATCATTCTGTAGTTATTGCAAATTATTGCCCCTGCTGTAAGAGAGCAGAACTTTTTTTTTTTAATAGAAGAATATTTACAGCAGAAGGTAAACAGTACTTTCAAAACAAATGGAACAAATGGGGCCTTTAACTACAAAAAAAAAGCACAGACCAATATAGGATGTCATCCCTATTTCAACTTGGCTCAATGGTTTAATAATCTTGTTCAGATTAGTATGGAATTTGTAAATATGTTTCCAAAAATTGAGTCAGAGTTGAGTGGCATTTATCTGTACATGTCATGGTACTTTGCAATCCATGTGTGAGATGTAATGCAGTGAAATGTGAAATGTACTAAACCATGCTCAACTTTTACCAAACCTTTATCTCCTCAGCTCGTTCTGTTGCTGCGGCTGACACATCCAGCACTGTTCCTGTCGTTGTCGGTGTCATTGTTGTCTTCATCCTCCTGATTGCCATCCTGGCTGTCTTGTTGCTGATCTGGAGGTAGCCATTGTATCATTATTATTTTTTTATTTCCTAGATTGAGCAAGAATTTATATGGAAATGACAAGGGATTTCAAAGTGCAACTCCTCAGTAATACCGAGATTTTGCTTAGTGGCAACTGGTCATTTTAATATTCATGGGAGGAAGAACTGAACAACTCTTAAACTGAACCTAGACTAATAATCTGCTGCTTATCTGAGGCAACAGAGAGTATAATTTGTTAAGAAAAAGATGTTTGAAAATCTGATCTGTTACTTGCTCTAATGCACACTGGGCGTCTATTTAAGTTTGAATAATTATCATCATTTAAGCTACTTTTGCCATTCACTGGAGTTTAGGAGCACCTTTGTGTTGAAAAAATTAATGGAACACTTCATCACTTAGATGATGCCCTTCATCGTCTTAAATAAATGATTGAATGACACAGCTTTCAATGAAATAGATTTCATGTGCATGTTAACTTTGAATGACAGATAAAATTTCTCATTGTAGTGAAAGAAATGGTTGCAAATGGAAACCTGGACAAATGTGACAATGTTCAACAAGTTTTAGTCCTGATTTTGCCTTAGACTAAATCTAGTCACAAATAATTCTGCATGTATAATATCAGCCACAGTGACTGAGCAGATCTTTCACACAAATTCAATGCTAACTCACTTTCCATCTCTTCCAGACGCAGGCACATTGCAGAAGAGAGGGAGAAAGCTGAAATTCCATCATTTGGTCCAACGATTGTCCCAGAACCAGAGACATCCACCCCTCCGACCCCGATAGGTAGAATAACGTTTCCCTTTGCAGGTATGCATGCGCCACATCTAACATTTGTCACAAACAAAGGCATATTTTTACATACGATCTATCTTACAAGCATCTCAGCACTGTGCTATGTAATTGTACAAGTGGACAGGTCAAAAGACAATATCTGAATCAGTAGCCAGCCTCAAGCAACATCTCAACACTGAAACAATGCAATAATATTTCATGTCACTCTAATTAGAAGGACACAAAATAGTATTGCAAACCACATACTTTAAATTGTAAATAGATGTCTTAGTGTGATGTTGCTCAGGCTTGTTACAGATTCCCACATCATTTGTCTTGTGACACCACTGTCATAGGTAGCAAAAATTGAATACAGCAGCTTTTGTAATCTTTTGAAACTGTTCCCTGCAATCGTCAGGAAAAATATGACCAATTCCGTCTGAAGTTCAAAATATGTTAAACTTAACGTGACATTTCAGTTAAAAGCAATATGTAAATGGTTACTCCAAAGTGTTATTTTAGGTTCCAGAGATGTGTAGGTGCAGTCTGAGAGTAGTTTATGTTGATTTTGTATTTAGCTAAAAGGAGGTGGTAATTTGTGATGAAAATTGAAACATAAAAATATAAAGAGGATATGATGTGCCAGTCACTTCAAGGACTGTCATGAAGTGCAAAATTATTGCTAGTGTTGTCACACTGTCACTATGACTTAGATCATTGAGTTCAAAATTTAACTCTAATATCATCTTTGGTTCTTGTAAAGCTAAATGCCTTTGTTTATGACACTGATATTATGATCTAGTGATTTATTAACCACTCTTTCCACTACTGTATAAACAATACTTTAAGCTGCTCATTTGTCTAAACAAAAACGAACTGGTTTATATACTGTACTTCAGATATCACCTGAGAGGGCATCATATTGGTTTCATTGAGTTTAGTAACTCACAGTGCAGTGTTCATGGGTATTAATATGACCAGAGCTTCTTTTTTGGACCAGCACTTCTTGAAAATATGACAGCCTGACAAAATGATGCTGCAAAGTGCTGGGCAGCATGTCAAAACATCGCGTCAGAATTTTTTTCACATGTTTGTCTATGAATATGTTCCTGTTGACATGTTCTAGTCTGCTGCTTTAGATTGGGTGGGGGTTTGGGAAAGGGGAAAGCAGTTGGAATGTGAAATGACCATACCTCTCTGTTATTTCTGTCCAGATTAGAAGCTTTAATCATAACTACCCACTCTTTCCTGGTGTGCTGTGATTTCCCATGCAGGCAACACAGTGTCTGTTATAAAACATATCTTGGTTCTAATGTCTGTTATAAAACATATCTTGGTCCTGATACTGTTATAAAACATATCTTGGTCCTAATGTCTGTTATAAAACATATCTTGGTCCTGATACTGTTGTAAAACATATCTTGGTTTTAATGTCTGTTATAAAACATATCTTGGTTCTAATATCTGTTATAAAGCATATCTTGGTCCTAATGTCTGTTATAAAACATATCTTGGTCCTGATACTGTTATAAAACCTATCTTGGTCCTAATGTCTGTTATAAAACTTATCTTGATCCTAATGTCTGTTATAAAACATATCTTGGTCCTAATGTCTATTATAAAACATATCTTGGTCCTAATGTCTGTTATAAAACATATCTTGGCCCTGATACTGTTATAAAACATATCTTGGTCCTAATGTCTGTTACAAAATATATCTTGGTTCTAAAGTCTGTTATAAAACATATCTTGGTCCTATTGCTACCTGATACTGCATGCTGGAAATGAATCTTATTTGGTACAAACATTCAAAATCAAGCACAACTATTTGCATGATAGAACTAGTATCAAAAGACTTCAAAACGTTAGTTATAGTTTGTGAGTTGATTATCTACGTGTCATTTTGCTTCTTTCTGAATCTGTCTTAGTGAAGCTTAATATTTCCAAACATAATATACAGTACTGTCTTTCCTTATTGTCTGCTGCATGGATTATGGGCATTGGGAGTCTCATATTTAGTTTATTTGAGGTAAGTTGCTTTATTATTGCTTTTTATAGGCTGGAATGTGTTGTTCTTAAACTCTACACTCCAGTGCACCGTATATATTCACAATATAAATTTGTTACTATTCTTATTTCTCACCCTGTCACATAAGTTTTGTTTTTAACTTTACATTCCTATGATTTGTTCAGTTAATGGGGAAGAAAAACATAATAAGTGAAAGTAATGATTATCCACATTAATTACAGTCAGCTCCATACATTTACAGTCCACTTTATCACAAGTTTGATTTTATTAACAATCTTTTTCAGAAAACGGAAAAGTGTATTTTCTTTCTAAAAATCATTTGAAATTTGCAATTCCTTTTCATTACACCTAATTTGATGCGCCCCATGGAGTTTTCATGAAGTACAAGTCAACTGTGCACCTACATCAAAACTAGTTTAATGCATTGAACGTTGTAATTAATTATTGGAAATATATAAAAATATATACAATATAATAAAATACAATATAAATACAAATATATAAACTACTCTATGTACACACATTTTCCTAATATTTTTACTCTCTCATAAGCTCCAGGACCAGTATTAATAGTAAAACATAATGATTTTGTTGGAAACTGGGCATTGATTTATGAGAGGTGGGTTTGCTCAGCATTTTTTTCCTTAGTTTTGAATAGCAGAAAAGCGAAAACAAAATTTCCTAATTGACTTTGTTATTTTTTGGCAGAATGTTTGAAGAAACCATTCTTTCCTATTGCAGAAAACATTGAGATTGAGCCACTAATAGAGGCTGGATCCACAGAAATTCTCTTGGACACTGAGCCCGTTTACACAAATACCGATGAGGTCATCGCACCAATCAAAGTGGAGGACTTGTGGGATTACATCAGAACAGCAAAGCAAAATGACCTCGAGGGATTAAAGAAAGAATACAAGGTATGTTTATGAGGCAGATGTTTGCATTCTGTAAAGGTTAAAACACAATTCCAGCATTTAATTAAGAATGAGTGCACCAAGGTGGATGTGGAGAGAGCATGAATTTATCATCCAGCTTGTGGGAAACACCTGTTGATGCAGATTATGCATAAATATGATCATAGGCTCCTTCCTGAATGACCAGGTTTTTCATTAAGCTGTCAGTGTAGCTCAAGATGTTGAATGCACCATGACAATGGTCAAATAAGACTACACAACCATTAGCTTTACAGTTAATTGAGTCTTCTCATGTATGTAGACTAGTGGAAAGTAGGGAGGACGCAGAGGAGGAGGGATGACTTCCTTCAAGTGCCAGTGAACTCCAGTAGTAGTAGGCAATTCCATACAGGTGGAACAAAATGCAGTTCTTGGTGAGGCAAATATATGAGTTGGCTCTCGTGATGACAGTTTGCTGAACCTTCAAACAATATTCACTAAGAGCGCCGCCCTTGCGGATTTATGGATTATGAGGTTTATAAGCTTACTACTTCCTTCTTCGTAATATTGCCCAGCACAGCAAGGGACACCACTCCAGAACTTCCCAGGCAGTGGTTCAAAATCAGTCATTTCTCGTCATCCCACATATATTCCACTTGGTCATCTGCAAAACTGTGACTTTGCAAAGGTTAGAAATGGGTTTGCCCAAGTAAATTTGAACTTACAACTGTACAAATGTTAATAATATAAAAATAGAGGATTTATGCCGATCTTTTGCTGTAACTCACTTTGCATTTTCTTACTGTAAAGTTCATATTTGTGACTTCTCATTTCAGCTTTTACCTGCTGGAATCACATCAACCTGTGAAGTGGCACGGAAGAATGAAAACAAATTTAAAAACAGATATGGAAATATAATAGCATGTAAGCAGTGTATTGTGAATTTGTTAGTGAGAAGAGACATATTTGGAATATAGATGATGTTATTCACTGTCACAACACTGTCAACATAATAACTGTCAAGTGTCATCATTACTCTGTCATTGTCATTTTGAAACATTCATATGTGAAAACCGTCAGCCTTCTCAGCTGTGTATTTTCATGCCATATCTGGAACTTTCAGTCAGTATTCATGTGTATCCAGTGTTTAAAGGATCTGAAAAAAAAGACTGGCATGTTGAATTGAGGTGAAAGGTTCACTGTGAGGGTTAAAAGAGCAGCTAAAGTGTAACTTTTCATTTATGTTGGATCTTTCTTCTTCCATACTATAATGCTGTCCTAAGAAAAAACAGATCTGAACAGCTTATGATTTCTATATTACTGCCCTTATGCAAGATGTCCAAATTCAAACACTAATAATTGTCTGTGTGCGCTGTTTCAGATGATCATACAAGGGTTGTACTGGATGTAGAAGGAGATGATCCTCATGATGATTACATCAATGCTAATTACATTGATGTAAGTATAAGCTCGGTAAAACCATTATCCCAGTTAAGTTAATGCAGATCTACACTAGATTTGAAATGAGATCCACACTAGAATTTAATCCCACAATATTTACATCTGTCATACTGATAAATTATCCACCAGTCAGCACCGAACAATTACTGTGACATCAATTAAATGGTGTGAAATACAGTTGGAGTGCACCATATTTCTTAAGATGGTTCTGATCTCCAAAATTTTCCTTGATGTACAAATGATTCTTGTTCAGCTCCCTTTTTCACACAGTGGGTGATGCATGTTTTACATTTTCTATTCCAGGGTTACAACAAACCAAGAGCATACATAGCTGCACAAGGTAAGTGTTTAAGTTACAATAATGTTGCCAGTGTGTGAAGGTCTAGGCATAGTGGCAGAAAAAAAGCGTGAGCAATATGAGGAAAGTAAAGGAGAGTGTTTTTCAAGTAATATGTTATGAAATAGGCTGACCTGGGTATCAGTGAAGACTAATTCATGTCTCCAACAGACCCTGTTTCTACTTTATTCCACAGGACCCAGTAAGCCCACACTAAATGACATCTGGAGGATGGTGTGGAAAGAAAATTCCAAAACACTCATCATGCTCACAAACCCTACTGAATCAGGAAAGGTAAATGAATATATCAGTGGCATTTTGCATTATTCATTATCTCGTAAATAACCATAAATATAAGACTAGCTTAGATGTGAGGAATGGTGGTGTCACAGTTGACAGTTATTGTATCCATAAATCTGAAGTTCTAAAACCACATGCTTGTTTGAAGGGAAAGTTGACCATTGCAAGAGAGAACTTGGAGATTTCAAGATTAATAAGTTCATATAAGGTTTATTTATCTCAAATCTTTAGTAATCCTGTGACAGTGTGAGCTCATTGTGTCTGGTAAAAAAGAGTATCTTAGAAGGAGACTAACACCATTTATACACATTTTGGTTCATTACATTCTATTGATGTCAAGGATTATGGGTGGGAGCAAAAAATAATAATGGATAGATTAACTCTAGTTTTCTCTGTACTCATACACTTTGACTAACTCGTATTTCTGATAGAAAAAATGTGAGCAGTACTGGCCAGATGAGGGGTGTGAACAGTATGGTAACATATCAGTCCAGGTGTTGAATGTAGATGTGTTGCCAGACTTTACAGTGCGGACGTTTTTAATCAGCAAGGTGAGTACAAACTTCAGTGGCCAAGTTTAGTGTGCATGTATGTGAATCGCTATGTCGTCTTCTGAGTGCAAGATTACAAGTCATTTCTTAAACAGTAGTACGACACCAGAATCTTTCACAGAATTGCTAAGGCACCCAAAGATGCAACAGCTTTTAAGAAATTCTGATAATTTGACACCCTCTGTCAGCTGTCACTCTCTTGCCACATATTTCACTGTTTGTCTTAGTTTCTCTCATGCTTGACTTTTCTTTGACTGAGATAACAGCACAGTTCTTATGCAGCCTACACAATCATACATATCGTCGGTGAAAGTCTCTAACCTCGTAAGTCCACCAGAGCAAATTTTTCAGGAGAGACAAAAAACTAATTGTTTTTAGCCTACCGGGTATTAAACTCTCTTTTTTTTACATAGATCATATTCTAGATACCTAAAGAATAGTAGGGCATGTTTTTTTTAGACAAGGTCGTGGACCCCTTGTAATGTTATTAATAGGCCAAAAGTGATTTTTGAAAAATCGCGGACTTACAAGGTTTGAGACTTTCACCGACGATATGTGATCTAACATCATTGGTATCTTATCATAATGGTGTGTTTATAATCATCATGGTGCTCATGCATGTATATACAATATAATGCCCCACTATGTATCAATATAAACAAATCATGTCGCATTACACCACACAAAAGAAAAAAGGCCCACATAATAGAAACTGTTCTTTTCTGTGATCTAGTTTCCTCTCATGATTTTGAGCATCACATTACAACCATTTACCAAGTCTTCTATCTGTATATTATTCGTTATTTATGTCTAGTTATTTTCAGTGTTCTCCATTTCTTTCATTTTCAAAGGGTGGACAATCCAAATATGTGAAACAGTTCCATTACACCACCTGGCCAGACCATGGGGTGCCCAGATTTGGGCACTCTTTGCTGCTCTTCAGGCAGAAAATCAGGGCATATGACTCATTGGATAACGGCACAGTTGTGATACACTGCAGGTCAGTCATCACACAGCCAACGTGCTTGGTTGAAGTGAAGGGGTTATGGGCACTTAATATCAAACATAATTTTTAGCAGCTTTTGCTTGTAGCTTTAATTGGTATGTTATTTTATCCCTGTAATGCTTTTGTATTGCCTATATGGCACAGTCCATAAACTCCATAGAGCTGCTAGATGAGCCCTATACATGGGCTGATCGATTTTACCATATTTTGCTACCATAATCAGCTCATTGCTGAATTTTGCTGGCTGCCTAATCAAATTGAAATCATGAGAATATTGATGGCTCAGAAATGTTGATCACTGAACCAACATAATGGACTTAGTGGTTACCCCTGGAGGAGAAACAAATTTGACAAAAATGGACCCAAAGGAAAGGATGAATGTTTGTTTTCTTTAACTTCCTGGTACTAGGAGAGTAATGTTGGTAAAAATGATATATCATTGTTAAATCTTTGTTTACAATCCTAGAGTGATATCACAAAGATACCATATTGTCCATTCATATTGCAGTTTCACAAGAAATGAGTCAATGTAAATCCAGCTTTGAAGTTAGCACTTACCCATGGGAGGTGTTACTTTATTTTCAACCCCTAGGTTTTTCCTACCCTCATGGAATGAATATTTCTGAATCACTCAGTATCATTTGATCCACAGTGCTGGAGTTGGTCGTACAGGGACATACATTGCTGTGGACACACAGCTGGAGAAGGCCAAGTCAGAGGGTATCATAGATGTCTATAATTTTGTACAGTTGATGAGAACGCAAAGGGTGAACATGGTTCAAACGCTGGTGAGTTTGCATATTTTTTAGTGCATGTCTTTGCATAGTATGAGATTTAATGATATTGCTTGGCTGTATTCATTTAGAGAAAAAAATATTCCGACTGTGATTGCCTTTAGCATCTTAATATTTGTATAGCATCTTCAGTGTCTGAGAAAGTTTAGGCACACCGATTATGCTATCATTCTGTCAATAATTTGTCAGTTTTCACCATTTTCAAACACTGTCTTTGGATAAGTTTTTCCTTTCGTTCCTGTATTTTTTTCCAGCCTAAATGCTTGTCCTAACCCAGAGGCCTCTGTCTTATGTTTTGTATATTTTCAGGAGCAATATGTATTTGTGTATGACTGCTTGTTAGAAGCCCTCATATGTGGGGACACCACAGTGTCAAGTCATGCTTTCCCTGAAGTTTACACTGATCTCTGCCTCTATGATGCTGATATTTCAAAGACCAAGCTGGAGGAACAGTTTGAGGTAGGTCAGAATGGTTATTGGAGAAAGGAGGAAGGCAAATGTGAGCAGCTGAGAAGGTCACAGGTAAACACTAAGTTCACATGTGGAAGTTAGGATACACCATGCAGGCAAGAGATATATAACATTTAAATTGCTGGATAATTAGCATCCTTGTAGTAACACATTCAGCTTCAAGCTGAGAGGGCCTGGGATTGATCTTCAGTAGGGACAGTAAATTTTGTAATCTCAGGTGTTGTTTTTTTGGTTTTTTTGGTCTTTGTTATCAAAACTGATCTTTCACAGGAATTTGGTAAAATTAATAGTGGCACACGTTCCAGATTATATCAGATTGGGCTCACAATCCTCTTCCTTTATGATAAAGAACAGAAAAGAAGTGTACCCTTTACCACCTGACATCACAACAAGAGAAACTGCTGTTATCAGTAAAATGCTTGAGTTGCTGCTGAAAATGAAATCAGCAAATGAGTGAACCCCTTTTCATATTGTCACTGATTTTAATTTTAGTGTTGCCTCCATGGAATATCCTGTATGTGGTGCTTCACTATTTGCTGGAAAATGCCACAATTACATTTGTCCTGATTTGTCGTCAACCTCAAATCCATTGACGTTTATTTTCAGTATGGTCAGAGCGGCTAAGACATTGGGTGATTGACCATTTTTAATCTTGGGGTGCAGCAGCAGGGGAAAGGGGGTATGATAGAAGAGGGATAGATTTATGCTCCTTGGTTCTCTGTTAGATACAAAGGATCCTGTGTGTTGTGGAAAGCAAATCAGCAAATGGAGTTGGGATATCCTCCACAACACAAGTGTCAGACAGGTGTCAAACAATTGACTTCCAAAAAAAAGAAATTGTGATCAGTTCACTTACTCATGGCCTTAATTTTACTGTCTTCCTAGATTCTCAAGCTGCTGTCTACAACAATAGAAAGAGATGAAAGCACAACAGCATTACGGCCAGAAAATATCTTCAAGAACAGGTGCAAAAATATCATACCAGGTGAGACATTGGTGTGTTCAAGGAAAATAACACAGTTTCTGTAGATATTGAGATGAAATATTAACTGATATCCAGAATGTTTAGCTCTTTGCACTAATATTGAATCATTCTTATATTTAAATCATTTGCATATTGCCAGAATGTCGAGATGGTAGCCACACTTTTGTTCTTACAATTTTGGTCCTTTGAGCTCTGCCTCTATCTCTTGTACATTTGTACAGCTGGGTCTTTACTGGTATTCATTAAATTTAGTAGAGCTAGCATGAACTGATGTCACAATGTCCTAGTTATCCCACCAGTGTTAAGAATTAATGATAAATTAGAATCTGTAAAGTTTATGACCAAAATATGAAGCTGACCTTTACTGAATTGTGATGTATTTGTTTGTCATCAGCAAATCGTTGTAGGCCTTATCTCATGACTGCTTGTGACGGAAGCAATGACTACATCAATGCTGTCTTTTTGAATGTGAGTTTCACCAAGTGTTGTACTGTTAAAACAAGATTTTTATTAATACGTAATATTTTGTAGTGCATTAGAAGGTTCCGTACGTGTTATAAATAGTACATATCGTCGCCTTCCACATGAAAGGGAGTATCCCGATTTTTGACAGCTTTGAGTTATCACCACCAGTACTTAGTGCTATCTCAGAACTATGTTCACACAAAACAGCGTATCCCTAGCTCAAATAGTAACGAAGATATAGCATAAAATTCCTAAGGGCTTAAGCTAACTGTCAATATGATCGAATCAGACGTAAATCGCTCTCCTTAAAAACGTGAAAAACAGGGATACGCCCTTTCATGTGGAAGGCGACGATATTATATCAGTATGTTGGCCCACAAACACACTTCAATCTTCATGAATCTCTTTATTACTGAGCCACAAACAACTTTATCATCTCCTGTCAAAAGGACTTATT
Organism: Ellobium chinense; assembly: GCA_033807755.1. Classification (NCBI taxonomy): domain Eukaryota; kingdom Metazoa; phylum Mollusca; class Gastropoda; order Ellobiida; family Ellobiidae; genus Ellobium; species Ellobium chinense. The sequence continues at coordinate 1,184,761 of JAWQUT010000077.1, read as the reverse complement.
TTGGTTTACCAGCCAAAATCACTTTTTTTTTTTCATTTTAGTGATTTGCATGTCGGTTAAATATCTCAGCAAAATATTTGAGGTAACTGTAAAGGCCTGTGACGTAGACTAGTAACTGAAATTAAACATATTTTTTTTTGTAGCAAATAGCTTTATCAGTATTCAGACATGTCCACTCTCAGTGCCAGTTTTGGCTAAAATAAGGCCTTCTGTTGTAAGATATTCATCCTAACTACATAACCATACAGGAAAGACATATATTTGGATGACACGTTTAATTTCATTATCTCTCTTTGCATGTCTGATTCTCTCTCCTTTCTTTGCATTTTCTCTTTAATCTCTGTACTGTACTTTTTTCAGTCTTCTTATACTATAATTCCACATGGTGTTTGCCTCTACACTCTTTTTTTCTTGCCATCCCTGATTAGAGGAGAAATATTACTGAAGTAAATTTGCCATACTTAATCTTTCACCAGAGTTACTGTAAGAAAGATGAGTTGCTGGTTACACAGATGCCCTTGCCTAACACTGTGGTAGACTTCTGGAGGCTTGTCTATGACCATAAATCTTACTGTATCGTCATGTTGAATGAGGTGGAGAAGAAGGATGATGTAAGCACATAAATTGTTATTAGCCATTTTCACAACTACTGTATGTAGCCTAGAAATTTGAAGTTTTCTGAAGATGTCCATCAGTTAGCAGTTCTGGTGGAAAAAAGAAAAGCTTTTGGTGAAATTTTAATATTAATAAAATTAATACAGACTTCATTTATAAAAGTAATCGGTGTTTATTTTTTAACTTGGACGTTTAAATTCATGAACGGATGATATTCCAAGAAGAGTCTGTTACATCATTTACGGCATTGATGATATGAATTTCTTGTGATGGCCTGTTTGCCAGTTATTTATAGACTAAAGGCATCGCCTGTGGTTAATCACAATCTGTGTAATCTTGACTTCCTCTTAAATATGATTTTTCCACCACTTTTCAGACAACAAAATATCTTTTACCTAAGGTATATAACATATGAGGTATACAATGATTTTTATAAGAAGCAAGAATCTGATTGTCAGATTATAGAGCTTGATATGAGCTTTTGAATGGTGAAATTAGAGAACTCCAAATCAAAATAATAACACACAAAACTGATTCTAAGGCAGTAATTGCTTACCACATTTATTGTAACTGTCTGTTTTTACATGCTTCCAGGGAGTTGCAATTATGCAGAAAGGCACTGTACCACTCCAATTTTAGTGTTACAGAAGCTTAATTTTGTTCCTATATAGTATGGCTGAGTTATAGTTTTCATGTCTCCAGACATGTGAGCAGTACTGGACAGAAGACCCTGGTGGTGCAATGTATGGACCTTTCCAGGTGGAGACCACCTCAGAGATCAAATCCAATCCCATTGTCACTGTCAGAGACTTCACACTCACCAACACAGAAGTGGTAGGCTATGTTCTGAATTAAGATTTAGATTTATTTTTTTTTCAGTAAGATTCAGATTTCATAATTTGACGTTTCAAAGATATGTTGAATGGTAAGCTTAGCAAAACTGTCACTGTGATGCATGATGTCAATGAATGGCAAAATAAAGAATGCAGCAAAATCAGAACTTGCTTATACTGCCGCAAATATATAATGAATGAAAGGGTTTTTACTTCAGTTGTGGAACTTTCTATCCCAGCAGTGATTTTCTAATAGTAGTGTGGAATTGCATGAGACTGGATTCGAGACTTACAGACCACATATTATTCTAGATTCCCTTTCATCTCTGCTCTTCAGTTTTTTTAAACCTTGGTTTACTACCCTATAAATAACTTGTTCTAAATGCTCTTATGCATCCACACACAACTTCTTCTACTCTGTTCTCCTTACTGTGATGTACACTACATGCTTTTAGAGAGAAAATTGCATTATTGCTCACAGGCAATTGCAAGTTCACTACATTGCATGAAATCTGAAAAACTAAAGGGATTCTGAATTAATAACACTTAGAACAAGCCATAATTGTTTTCCTCTTATTATGAGCAAATGTTGATCCATCTTTTCCAACTGTTATTTGATGTGTTTTCCATGTCATCTAAAATCTTACAGCCGGAAGAACAAGCCCGCCAGGTGCGTCAGTTCCACTTCCATCGATGGCAAGAGGGATCAGCTACACCAAGTTCCCAAAAGGCTCTTCTGGAATTAGTTTACCTGGTGGACACATGGCAGCAGTCACACACTGGACCAATCACTGTGCACTGCATGTATGTCATGTAGCTGAAAGTATTTGTATAGTAAAACTTTTTTACATAGTTCCGCAGTGAAGCTGAGTTAACTTTTTCAATTGCTCCATTATCAGTTTCCTTTCACCCAAGTCAACCCCATATCATCATCTCATTTTATAATTGTTTTATGTCCATGTGGCAAAATTCTCAATTTAGGGCAAGATTAGGGTTAGGATTGAGGTTAGGGAAAAATCCCAATATATTGACCCATGGCTCTCCCAAGACTGTTTCCCCTGCACAAATCCTGTCTTCTTTCACCACCACCAATCCAAGTTCACCTTTTGAGAGTACTAGAACTTCATAGAGTGAATATAAAACACTTTGAAGTGATGATATACTGATTCATAGATTCATGATATACTGATATACTGATATATAGATTCATGAGGACTCAGCCACTGAGCTCAATCCTATGGGCATTCTTCCAACAAATTCAGTAGAGTTTATCTTGATCATCAATAATCACTTTCCTATTGAACTTCTAAGGCCTCAATTAATTTACTTTGTTTCATGGAAACTTCAATCACTTGTTTTCAGCTCAGGCTCATGTCTTCCTTCTACACAGACCATCCATTTCAGTAATCCTTGATAACATGATCCTGTTTAAGCTGGCCATCTGGTTAGCTCAGCTGATGCTCCAGTCTCAGTGTCAGCCTTGCTTTTTTCAAGAATGTGTTTAGCACAGTCCACTTGTAATATGATCAAACATGTTTTGTTGAAAGAGAGGGCATGTTCTAAGGGTTATACAGTAAAAAGTTCTGCATTCCAGTATTTGTGTCATCTTCTTGTGTCTATTAATTTCACATTTTCTTTATTTCTCCTCTTCAGGAATGGTGCAAGCAGAAGTGGGCTTTTCTGTGCTGCCCTTAACATTCTGGAAAGAGTGCGGAAAGAGAAAGAAGTGGATGTATTTCAAGCAGTGAAGCAACTCCGACTCAACAGGACTCAACTCATTGATAACATGGTGAGCAAAATTTAGGATAAACATTGGGAGTGAGCATAAGATATTCTGATTTCAACATTTTATTCCATATGACACTTAGTTTGAAGAGCTTACAGTCCTGAGGTTCCCCAGAAATAAAAAACTTCAGTCCCACGGAAGTTGCGATGATTAGTTATGACATGCTAGTAAACTGAGCAGCTCAGTGAATCAACTATAAATATGCATCCACCACTGAGAGAGAGATTTATTTTGCCAGTCTTTAATCTTGTGAAATGATAGACTTATGAATGGAATAGGCTGCTTACTTAGAGATAAAAGTATCATCCTGTCAGCTATGTCTCATATTTGCACCAGGCACTGAAAGGATACACTGCACACTAATCTGTCAGTAGAGAGAGAGAGAGGAGTGGCCTCGTGGCTGTATGCACTTCTGGCCTCCTCAGCTTCCTTAAACACAAACACGATACAGTGAACCTCGAATACAATGAGCTCGAATTCAACGAGACCTCGCATTCAACTAGGGAAATGAAAATCCTCGGTTTTGTTTTTTTCCTTATTTGTAATAGTAAATGTACCTCAGATCCAGTGAATACAAAATTATAGCAACCTCGGTTCTAACGAGATCATCGACTTGAACTTAGGCCATCACACACACATTTTCACCCACAATAAAACTGTCAGCAGTTCCGAAGATTTATGTAACTTGCTAACAACAGTCTACAAGATTGAGTCAGCATGAAAGGTTATCAGTAATAGTTGTGTGGCGAAGGAGTGGAATAGGGAGGGAAGTGATGGAGGAAAGAGATAGGACCATCTGGGCGATCAGCAGGAGAGTAATTAAAGTCTTTGAAGTCTCTGCAATGCAATGGCGAGGGGACGGGAGGGGAATGGATAATGGAATGATGGAATAATATGCTCGGCTGATGATTGGCCAAGCCTTTTGTTTGGACCAATCATTGCGTTCGGCGAAATTTTAATCACAGACTCAGAGACAGTGATTGAAACCATTTGTTTCTCAACATTTACACGACTTTGTTTACATATCTATATTTCAAACGTTTGAATTTTTTGAGCCTAGATTAGAGTGTTACTGATGGTCAAATAATAGAAGATGTTTGTCCTTTGAAACAAAATGATGTTGTCACGCCGATGGTGTCTGGAGTCAAGGGAAGCAACCAGCGATACTTTTGAAGTGCAAAGTTAACCCCTTCGTGACCCATATGACGTACAGCGTACGTCATATTTTGCTCTTCGTTAATTGTGCTAAGACACCGTTTGGACGTATGTGGTACGTCATATATAGTGGCTAGCCAGAACCAGTAGGACGTACGTGGTACGTCATATTTTTCTCGCATTTTAACTAATCATAGCAAATAATTAGAGCCAAACCGACTTCAGAATAGTATTCAGCGATATTTTTTCAGTACGAATACATCTTTTCTGTATCGAAAGTTCATCGGAACGAAGCGAAAGCGGAACTTGAATTTTGCTTTGTTCCTGTTTACAACCAGTGTGCTGTTCCCTCATCAAGTTGTGCAGATACAAGGACAAAACTTGAACTTTATTATTATTTATTGAACATTATTATGTGAAAGGCCATTCATTATCCGTCAAAAAAATGTATACTTTTTTATACTTTGGAGTACACTGGAAGTGAAAATTCCTCATGTATTGACAGACCTCTAAATTCACTGGCGCTCCTTACAATTTTCTAGCAAAAATATGGGAAAATTGAATCACCAAGATACCTTCCGTCACGAAAGGGTTAAGTACCCTTTTAGCTAAAGTTCTCACTAGAGATTGACCAGTTTTCACATGACTTACAGAGACCATGTGTTAAACGAGACCTCGGCTTCAACAAGGTCTGAAGGTCGGTCCCAGCGACCTCGTTAGATCCAAGGTTCACTGTACCAAACTTATGACTGCATTCATGTATATACTAATGTATTTTCTAACTTACTGCACAACTGAGTTTGACTAAAACTGTTTACTCATTTTACTCATTTTCAGGAGCAGTACCAGTTCTGCCATGAATTTGTGATGGAATATCTGTCCAACCCTGACAGTACATCAGTGTTGTCATGACAGCAGCCATGTTTCCAAGATGTCCCTCACAAATTACTAGTCTTCCTCTCATAACATTTCAGCATGTACTGATGAAATAATGAGTTTTATACCATACAACATACATTAACTCCAGTATTAGGGCAGTTCCGTCCATAATGTCACATCCATGATGTTTTTTCTGAGTGAGTCCCAGGTTCTGCTATTTTACAGAAGAGACCTATATACAACCTGTTCTTACATGTCTTTTATAGCCAAAATTAGATCAAATTCATTTTCTGGTACCTTTCTGTAGAGCTCAATGTTCTCTATCTTTCCATCTGGATTGTTCTGTCGAAACTTTCATAGCTTTCAAGACAACCAACATTGCATCGCTGATTACACAGATTAATTGGTAAAAAGATGAACAATGCAATTTTTATGTGTTCGTTTGGTGTCTCCTGTAAAATTTTCATTTGGATGCTTAAGGTATTTTCCCCTTAAACAACAGGACAGGATTGTCAAGTTGAGACCCACTGATATCCACGTCAAGTAACTTATGAGTCTGTACAGGGTATAAGTGGCTGCTGTCTAGTCTAATAGCCGGGAGGGTCCCTCTATTTACCAATCCCACCTGTTATTTTAATTTTAACAAGAAGGAGAAGTTGAAAGGAAAATACATCATGAAATCATTATTACGTCATGCTCATTCTCAGCATCTCTGTCTAAGTCAGAGATAGTCTTGCTCACTCCTTTTAAATACTCACAGATGTGACATAACTTGGAAATGCCCAAACATTTATAATGTATTGCCTGACAGGTTTTAGTCATACTGAGGAATACAGACAATACTCAACAAGAGACAATGGCAGCATCTATTGCTGCAAAGAGAGATTTCTGTACTATACAAGAAAAAACATAAGGCCAAAATGCCAATATTGTATATACTTGTATATTTGGTATCGTAGGTTATACCTGCTATATTATTTGCATTTTGTGCCAAAAAGTTGTGTTTAGGTTTGTTTGCCATTAAATCAGATCTGCAATACAAATTTTGTTTCAAATGAATTAGCTGCAAACAGTATATATATATATATATATTATATCACCTCTCGATATGTCATTACATTTTGATATGCCTTTCATATACATATTGCTATCTTTCAAGTGATTTTTTTTTCCCTTTTTCCCTCTTTTCCACCTCTTTGGATCCAGTGATTTAGTAATAAGAGCAGTGATGTGCAGAAGGGTCCTTGAAATATCATATGAAATATTTAATGAATTTAGACTTGGCCAAAGGCTGCAAAGCAAAAACTTTGAAGTCTCAACAGCCGTTTGGTAGCATCTTTCTGACAGTTTATGAAATAGGATAGGAAGTATTTTCATTATGATTTCAAACTGTAGATACAGATTAAATAGACTGGATGGGGACATGGTGTCTTGAAGGAGTTAAGAAGTATATAGTGTAGCTGTTTTTAGACCTTCGGAAGAAGTATGGAGTGTGGACATGGTGAGGTAACATCTTCATGTGTCAGAGAACTCCAAGTAAGTGATCCCACGCAGGCCAAAGTAGGTGCAAGTCTTGATGAGGCAAAAAACAGAGCCGACTTTCTTCACTCTACAGTGTGTTAATTCTTCAACCAGCCAAGAGGACAAAAAGGACATTGCCCTCATGAGGACTTCAGTTTAAAGTTTATGTGCATACTAGCTTCTTCTTATGTTTGTTTTCAGTGAGAGATGCAATCAAAAAAATGCTATGCGGTGGTTTCAGAGATTAGTCTCGTCTAACTGCATTTTACAAGTTTGAAAACCCTCATTAAGGCTCCTCATCAAAGTTTCTGAATATCAATATGGGATTGACATTTATAACATGAGTGACAAAATACTCATCCATTAATCTTATTGCCATGTAAATTTTCAAACAAATGTGGATGTCACCTTTAGAACCTGTATTTGGCTTACATACCACAAGCTTCACTGACATTGCTAAATCAAAATTGATATTATCATTGCTGATCCATCACCACATGAACCAGTTTGACTGCACCCTCCTTCATCGGATTTTAGGATCAGTTATTAAGTTTTGATTGGAGAGAAAGGAATGACAAGACCATTAGCCATCCCATTGCTTGCTGAGTGTGGAACCAATTCCCTGAACTCTTTGGTCCCTATAGATTCTTCTGTGGGCTCATTCTCAGTGCATAATCATGGCATCAGCTGTCCCTCGGTGCACTGTTAATCAGCACAGAAGATATCAGTATAGTGCTGCATTTAGGCAAGCTAAATAAGCTAAGCTTAGGGCTTCACAATCAGCAGAAGTCTTACAAAATTGCAGAATTAGTTCCTTAAATGGTAAGTTATTAACTCTAACAACTAATTTGGCTTGTAAATACTTTGCCATGAGATAAATAAAAGGAAAGATATGTTCTTGTTTTTCTTTTGTGATGCCCACTGGTGTAGATTTTTAACGAAGGACCTCCAAACGTTGTGCAATCGAGTGGAAAGGCATATTCTTTTATTATCATATAAAGAGGAGGAATGTAAACCCAGTCTGATATCCGGAAAGTGTGCTACCTGACAGTTAACCAAATTTCTGTACAAGATCAATTTTGAGAAGAAAGACCAAAAACATGTAACATTAGAAAATGTCCTGTTCCTTTAGAGGATTGAACCCAACTTCTCTTTTAGCTCACAAGTCTGAACATGCTATCACTATATTAGGGGAGCTAATTTCACAGCATTTTAAACCTTAAATTTAAATTGTTCCCTAACTGCCAAATGTGAGCTTAACAAACTTCCCAACTGCTCACACTTTCCATAATGTAGGGCCTTAGTCTAAATCTGGCACTGGACCAGAGACCGCAGAGATGATGCCAGTAGTCCTGCACAAAGATACTGATGTTTTCAAGGTCTCTGCATGTCACCACTCTCAGAATGCTGCTGTAAGACCAAACCATGTAACATTTTGTAATAAATATGCTAACTTTTCAAGTTATATGAATGTGGTCTTGGTTTTGTTTCCAGTGACTATTTGTTGTGAAAGTGTATAGAGCTGATGTATCCTCATTGTTCATTTGATCCCATTAGTCTGTCTCTATACTGTCATTCCTGGCTTTCTTTTTAACCCTTTGAATGTGATGAGTCACAACAGTGGTTTTGTGGATTTAATGAACCCCTAACATGGCCAGATTTGGTTGATGATGATGTTTTGGCAACTCCTGCAGAGAACCTGGTATGTCATGATATGCCCTCACCTGTCATCAGAATATTAATGGTTTCATATTTATTCCATGTTAAATATAAATCATAAAAAATATTTTCTTTCACATGTGCAAGATTTGTCTAAATTCTCACAATTTTAAGTATACACTTCCAAACAGCTCAAAAAGCTGGTCTGACATTTCTTGCCTCAACTTCATCTGTTGTTTAAGGGGTGGAGGGATGGGATGNGGGGGGGGGAGAAGGGAGAGGGAAGGAGAAGAAGAATGAGAGAATCAAAGAGAGGGGGATCCACTCCCTTCTGATGAAAAGGAGAAAATTTTTCTTAAAGGGAAGTACTAAGCCCAGTTTCTTACCTTTTGAAGTAACTTTTAGGTGTTGCATCCTATATCCATTTATACCAGTTTGGCTAGGCTAAGCGTATGGTAAATCACATTTCCTGGTTTCACCTGTCTGTAAAATGGGAAATGGGCCACACAAAAAAAAACCTCTTGTCCAAATGCCAGGTCTCGGCGCCTTTTCTACCACGAGCCATTGGCTCCTTGTGGACTTGTCCAAATGCCAGTTTCCAGTGCTGTAAAGTGGCAGCCATGCAGTATGCTCCCCAGGAAATTGAGAAAGCTACTGAATGACCTGGCCTGCCAAGGTAATAACACAGACAACTGAAATCGCATGGGGGGAATGGGGACAATTTGTTTATATCACTGATGCTTCATCAGCATTTCTCACCACTATTTAACATATATTATTTGATTTATTAATGAGCTGCACTTACTTCAGTCACTCTAAGGACATCAGATACTTCACCCTCTCGCCTTTCTTTTCCGTTTCTCTGTCCCTTGTCAAGAAAATCTTTCTTCCATCTGGTTCTCAAGTTATTTACCCTCCATTACAGGCTTGGGGTCGCCATAATGTGGCACATAGTTGTTGTTGTTGGTGGTGGTGGTGGTGGTGGTTATGGAGGTGGTGGTGGTGTCGTTAGTGTAAATTTAAACTTGAAATATACCTTTTGACCCCATAGTTGGCCTCAACACACTTGAATAATATTTGCGAAGTTTCAGTTTAACCAAACTGATGACGGTCCATTTATACGTGACTGTTTTTCTTATTTATAGTGTTTGAAACATCGAAATGGCTGGTTACGTCAGACAGGCTGTCGTGGTGTGGAGTCTAATAAATTATATAAATAATAAACTGTTGTCTTTGAAACCCAGTCTACTGGTGGTCGCGATTTACAGGTGGTCGCCTAGCCAGACCAAGTTCCAGTGTAGGCTACTCAACAGGGTGAAGGAAAGTAGATGAAAGTACCTTGAAGCAGGCTACAGTGCATCTAAAGGTATGAAGATGCCAATAGCACCTGGCATTTCGATAATATGCAATTTTAAATAGTCCCTATAAAATCAGAAAATTGGCCATGGGGAGGGGGGAAAGGGATTGGATTTTAATTTCAAAGGCTTGGATAGGTGCAAATATATGTGTAGACTCAGAATAGGTGAGGTTTAGTCACTCAAGTATAAAATTTGTGATTGTTGCTAGGTGGGTAAGGTTACCCTGTTTACTGAGTGAAAAGGCCTAAAATATTAGGTTGTCTGCTTCACTGCCTAAGTTCTCAAAATCTAACTGGTTCAGGTGCGTTTTTCTTTGTGTCAAAATTTGGAGGAAGCGCTAAACTACACATTTGGAAAGTATATTGAAACGGCACCCCAGGATAAGTTAATGAGAGGTGTAAAACCTAATATAGCCAACAGTGAAAAATATATTGCCATCTTCATACCTGAAACGATGGTGAATGGTGAGAGATGGAGGAATAGGAGACAAAGAAGTTTCAAAGAACCTAATAAGGGCAAACAGGAAATGGCCAATCATGCTGTTAAAAAAAAATAAATCCAGATTGATCTATCAGAACGATGCTGGCTGGACCACAAGAAAGAAACGTCAGTATAGATCACATCAAGTATTATTCTAGATCCTCTGATTTTATGTAAGCATTTGACGTTGTCGCCAAACTGCCAAATGTCCACCTTAATCGTGTCAATAATGTTTATTAAAACTGTCGTCACGTTTTCAATGGAGTACAGGAATTAGACACAGATCTGTGTAAGATCTAGGAAAAGCACAATAATCGAAAGTATAGGTTGCCTCTTGTAAGATACTTCCCAACTCTTTTCTGCTGTAGAATACACAAATAAGGAGGGAGCCAGACCTCGGCGATTGACGTTTAAAGGCTCAACAAAGTCCTTCCCAAGAATATTATGGATGAATTGATGTTATCGGTGGCTGATTACTTGTTTCCGTTGCCTGTAGATATATTCTCCAAGGTTTGAAAAAAAAAAAAAGAGAAAGCCTGATGCATGTAAAGAACTATAAAATGTGTGATTAAAGGAACGCACGAACATCAAAAATAATTTTCTGTTTTCCAATACTTTTTCTCTCTGAAAATTGTCTGTGGTGACAAGTGACAACCAAGTCAATTCTGCAAAGAAATAAAGTCGTTCTGATACCGGGCGCCTATGTAATATGACGCAGCTAGCATAGCTAGAGTTACCGGGTTTGGTCTTTGCATCCAGAATTATTCCCCTTCCCCGATCAGCAGCGGCTTGTGGCAGAAACGATGACGTCACTTAAATGTTCCAGCAGCTACAGACACCTCTATCTGACAATGTTATATTTAGCTTTTAATTAAGGTTCAGGTCATCCAAACTCAAACATGGTGTTTGACAGTGTTAGCCAGATAAAGTATTCAGCATGATTTTGTTTGACATACATCTACTGTTCACAGAGGAATTAAAACATTCATACCAATATGCTATCACCCGCCCGCAGAGCACTGGCTAGACTGGTTGTATCATTATGACAGACGCTTGAAAGATTGTTTTACTGGACTAATAGTGTATCGTATGATTTACTATGGTCTGTAGGGTGATGCAGCTTTCCTTAAAGCTTTGGCAGAGGTTAAAAACTAAAATCGCAGAAACCTACAAGACATAAGTATCTTGGATTTATTTCGTTCCATACAGTCAGGGGGATAATGTCTAGTCCCTAGACCCATGTCATGTTCTGATTATTAAAAAACAATGCCTGTATGAAGCAGATTAGTGCTCAAGATTCTAGATCAAGATTTTCATTTACTCATCACTTCATTTACCCGCTGAAAGCTTTGAAATACTACTGCGACCCCTTGTCTAAGACGCCGCAAATATTTTTTTATTTTTAAATGAGGTAAGGCCATAATATGTTATACTATGCAGACAACTAAAACCAATATTTTTTTTTCTTATTTCCACTATTATAAGTCGGAAAGAAGAGTGTTGGACTAAGATTTCAGTGGACTTCTTGAGCTCGTGTCATCAGCAAGACAGACGTCTCAAACCTTTCTGAACCAAAATGAGTGAATGAATGAATGAATGAATGAATGAATGAATGAATGAATGAATGAATGAATGAGTGAGACAAAAGGGTGCGTTCGCGCGTGAGCTAGCGTCAGATTCAGAGCGAGTGAGTGAGTGAGTGAGTGAGTGAGTGAGTGAGTGAGTGAGTGAGTGAGTGAGTATATGGTATCTTGACGTACTTTTAAAACGAGACTCTAGTGTTTGTAAAATAATAATTATATCACGCTCCATTGTCTGAGCATTGAACACTTGGGTCATGCTGAAGTATTATTTCAAAAGTAGATCTAGGTACTGTAATTATCAACTTCAGGGCAAATATTAAGACTGAAGAAACAATAGAAATTGAAGCAGTGGGAAAATGCTTCAGTTTCCGCAAATAATTTAGGCAATTATTATGTGACCTTTTTTTTTTACTATTTACCTTGAAAACTCAGAAAAATCTGGCTAGCAGCCCCAAAGCTAAGGCTTCCGGTTCCTTCCCCTTTGGCCCTCTTTGCCTTTGGCCCTAAGGAAAGGTTGTGGGGTCAACCGGAAGCTGGATGAAAGACAACCACAGTACCTGGATGTTGAAAGAGAGGCCTAACTGGTTATGTGACAAGACTTTGTTCGTGGCATCAGCTTTAGATTCATCAAGGTAGGTGAACACAAGATAGAAACTAGATCTAGGTTCTTCGGGAATGCAAAATGGCGAGTGTTTATCTATTTATAAGTCTTTATTCGCCTGCCTGTCGAAAAGTGCGTCGTTCTGACGAATTCTGGTCTGATTTGACCCGGGTTAAGCAATCCCCGCTGAGGCCAGCTGACAGACAACACTGTCAGTGAAGAGAAAGTAGATTTGTGCAAGTTTCAGTGAGCAAGGACTGTAAATGCATTCTCTGATAGGATTGTCATGAAAATGTTTATATGATTTAAGATTATAGACAACTTGTGCACTGTGATAAACATTTTTGGCTCTCACTTATCTGTGTCATTCATTGCATTGACTGATAATTTTAAATTTTATGATATGAAACTCAAATGTTTGTACCAGTGGTCATGTTACAAATGAAGAAATGACTTCAGATGATCATGTACATGCATCAGAATCACCTTATAGTCTAGTGTTTTGTACTGAACAAACTTACAGATTATAAAACAAACTTACTGATATAAAATGTCCATTTTCTTTGTGTGCTGAGGTGGCAGTGATTAGTGAATATTTGCTCCATCATTATGACTAGTCATTTTTCTGACAGTATTATAGTCTCACATCGAAACAACTCACTGGGAGTGGCAAATGTGAATTTTGAGAGAAGATATACCCTTATTTAACATAAATCTAAGTCACAGAAGCACAGATTTTTTTGTTGCACAAAATGAAACTTTTTTCACATGCCCACCATTCCAGACTCCCATTATAACATGTAAGTACATTATTTGCCAGAATTAGTGAACTTTTGTAAGTGGACATATACATTCAAATGCTAATAGCGTTGTTTCAATTACACTGTTCTAATCTGGGTGGTTCACTGCATGTCCTCCTGTTGTGATCTGGTTTATATAATCTCTTTTCCATTCTCATTCTAGAAAATGCCTGTCACACGAAACCAGTCAGCTGCGAATGCAAAGCCAAGTTCAGAAACAGCTGAGGCAGGTGCTTCTAAGGACAGTGCTGACAAAGGAGAAACATCCACAGAAGCTGAACCACCCCGACGGGATTCCCCAGATAACTGTTCAATTTGCTTGGGACCTTTCAACAACAAATCATTCACTAGCAGCTGTGCACATTCATTTTGTTTCGTGTGCCTGAAGCAGTGGTCCAAAGTAAAGGCAGAATGTCCACTATGCAAGCAACCATTCACAAGTATCTTCCACAATATCCGCTCAAATGATAACTATGATATTTACGAGCTACCTCCCCACAATCCTCCACGTCCCATTGATTACAACTTCTACGACTATGTTGGTGGAAATCTTACCTTTGCAGCACCTACCCATCATTATTTCAGTCTCTCCCGCCCCAGCTTGGATGCTGATCTGACATTAAGTAACTTCAGCAGATTTCAGTTTCGTCATCGCCGTTATGACAGATACTTGAATCTGCATCCAGTACATGGAGAGCATCAGTATTCATATACAAGTTCATCGGTCAGCCCCTCCACTCATGTTTCAGCTGCTTCTTGGCCAAGAGGTGCTGAGGAATTTCGTCGTAGAGTCTACAGACATGACATGGGTCCACCGGATCTCATTCTAGGGACAGAAAATAGTACTTATCGTCTAACTCCAGCTATGGTGGCTGCCAGTGCTCATCGAATGCATCGCATCATGCCATGGTTGACCAGAGAGCTCAGGGTTCTTCTCAGATGCCATCAAAATGTTAGAATGGCTATCAGTGTAATCCAGCCTTTGCTAACTCAGGTGACCATTGACAGTATTTACTTTTCTGAAAGGGTCTCGCCCCTCATCGGACGACGAGGAAGACAGTTCATTCAGGAATTTGTGGCTTTTGCTAACAGTGCCTTGAGCATGCAAGCCTTTGACCGGAAAGCAATGTATCGACGAGTGCCTGCACTTCTTGTATATCCTAATGTGTCTAGTAGCAGCGATGATGATGATGTAGTGGAAGTCACAGATATCAGTCCAGAAACCAGTACCCAAAATGAAACTTCAACTGCAACCGCACCAGGTGTTGGACAATCTGGTTGGGATTCTCCAATCCCAGGTCCATCTTGGGAAAGCATGGGTGTGGGTCCACAGGTTGAAGATGATCGGGTGACAGTCAGCTCTGAGAGTGATGACCCAGTTTTCCGGCCTGATCTTAATGAATCTGATTCTGACAATTCCAAAGCAGGCAGTGACATTGTCTTTGTGAAGTATGACAAACCTTGGAATGAAAGATCTCCCATCCAGCTGTCGTCAGATTCCGATGGTGAAGGAAGAAACAGGAAAAAGAGAAGATCCAAACACAAAAAGAAAAAGAAAGAAATCCTTGGCACAACAGATGAATTGGGTAAAAAGGGTAAAGGACATAAAACATCAAAATCCAGAGGAAAAGACAAATCGAAAGCAAAATCAAAGGGAAGTTCAGGTGATGATGGTCAGAAAGTGTCAGAGCCTGGTACTCCTCACAAAAGGTTCCATTCTCCAACCTCCCCTGACCGGCAAAAGAGGAAAAAACATAAGAGATCAAAAGATAGGAATGACGAGTGTCCAGGTCATGACAGAGACAGAGAGCTGGTGGACAGATTATTTGCTGAAGCCTTGGCAGGGCAGAATGCAAGTTTAGCAAGCACAAGTTGGGATACTGAAATTCCAGGCTCAAGTAAATCCAAAGATTCCCACAGAAAATCAGGTCGTTCGGGTGAAAAAGATAGGTACAGACGGAAGAAAAAGAAAAAGAACACGAGCAGGGGTTCACGCAGCCCTATACTAACTTCATATAAGAAGCATCACTCTGGTCACAAAAAGTCTACAGATCCAAATAACAGGAACCACGAATCTGAGAAGAGAAGACACCGACACAGGCAGTCCTCCAGGGAAAATGCAACTTCAGAACATTCAAGTCATGCAGGTTCCTTTGAGCGAGAATTGCAAGCCCAAAGAAGTCAAACTCTTCCACCTCCAAACCTTGGTCACTCTATGACTGGCTCATATCAGCCATCGTACCTGGCTGTGCCCCCTGATACCGTCAACATCCCACTTAACTTATGGGTAAGCACTTGGCCATCCTTGCCAGTGTCTCATACATTCCCAGCACCCCCTCCATCTTCCAGCTTCCAGCCACCCTCCTTGCCTCATCCATCCAGCTCATCAGGCTTGCCAGTACACGAGCTGAGTCAACCACAGAGTGAGCCAAGCAGCACAGTCATGGATTCACACACCATTTCCAGTGACTCATCAAGTGACAGTTACTCAGATGACTCACACGAGGATGTGGTGAGCTCACTTCCAAAGGGCAGCAGGACCAAACAGTGGGTGGAGGAAAACTTTCCAAGTGCAAGTCAGAAGTCTTCAGCAAATTCACCTGCTCAGGCGCAAGCTTCATCAGACCCAACAGCCGTCATCAACTGGCGTCCAGGCACCATTGTGCCAAGACTTCCTCAGGTAGATGAGCCAACAGCAGGGAAATCTGAGGATGTGGTGTCCATAGAAAGTGATGATGAGGACATTGTGGTGTGCAGCAGTGCCAGCAGTGTCAAATCTGATTCAGATGAGGTAAAAGTCATTGAAGATTCTGAAATCCTTTCCAACTGCAACCCACCTCAGCTTAATGGCAGTTCTGTTCCATCTACAAGTGATGTTCAAAATGATGAAGAAATTATTGTGACTACTTCTAACCCTTCTTCTTCCACAACAGAAGGCACTCCACAAACACAGGGCTCATCTGAACAAAAAGCATCCTCTTCAGCGTGTGGAAATTTCCAGCCATTTAAGCTGCAAACAAGGCTAAACATGCCAAAACAGAAAGTTAATCCACTGTTTTCAGCAATGGCACACAGCTCAGATGATGATGATGAAGAAGAAGTGGATGTCCGTAACAAACCAACAGCTTCAAATAAAAGAGGCATGAAGACCACAGAAGAATTACCCAACAGTATTAATCATAGTGGTCCACTTGCAACCAATTCATCTTCAGGACTGCCATGTTCGACAACCACGACAATATCTCAAAGAAGCAGCACACCTCAGCAGGGAGAAAATTCAGCAGCATCTTCAGTTGCTGTAACTTCTTCTGTTCGAAATGATATACGAGGCAGTCAGCCTCTGAGTGCTTTCTCTGAAAAAGCAAATATTCCAACATCCTCCTCAACCTTCTCAGCAGCCTCATCTACAGAGACTATCTTTGGATTGCTGCCTCCCCTTCAGACTGCAGCTGCTCCAGTCACCTCTATTATATCATCAAATTTAAATTACCTCCCATATCCACCCATTTCAGTTTCTTCATCTTTGTCTTCCATATTGACTCAGTCCTTGCCATTTGTTGTCCCACAGCCACCACCTCCCCCTCCTCTGCCACTGCACTTCCCGTTTCCACCCCTCCCACCCCTCTTGCCACCTGCTCCACCTCCACTGTTCCCATCTGTGTACCCAACCTATTCCCAGTCAAGTCAGGCAGCTGCCACATCATCCAGTTCTCCTCTCATTTCCAGCAGAGACCCCAAGTTCTCAGACTCATTGCTGATAGAGCAGGAAGCTCCAGCAAACAGGGAACATGACACCAGTTCTGAGGTGGATGTAGTCACTGATTGTGACCATAACAGTGAAGTCAAATCAGGGATGAAGAGTCCACACCCTGTAGCAGGACATGACAGCTCTGCAGCCGGGCATGATGGCACTGCAGCTGGGCATGATGGCACTACAGACGGGCTTAATAGCAGTGAAGCCGGACATGCTGACTCTGTACCCATAGTTACAGATACCACAAAAGACCGTGATATTAACTTGTCAGGAGCACAGTCATCATGCTCTCTGAGCACAGCCTCTTCTGAAGCTATGCCTTGCTCAAGTGTGCTAGAGTTAAGTGAAAATCAGGAGTCATGTTCTGATAATGTGAAAGTTAATGATGTGGTGACAGATTTATGGGACATTGCCGCCAGTGAGAGATTTTGCAACACTGCTGATGATGAAACTGAGAACAAGACTAACAATAAAGCTGTTGAAATCACTTGTAATGCAGGAGAAAATTCTGAAAGTGTGATTCACCCAGTGGAAAATTGTACAGACCTAATCGAACCATTTTTTGATGCATTAGATCCCTCGGCATCAGAGTGCTTGTTAGCCACAGACAATACAGGAACAGACGCAGCCAGTATGCAACAGCCTCTGGAAGGAGCTGACAGTGTCATTGAAAATACAGAGAAACCTGATCTGAGTAATTTTGACTTTCTTGGTGATATGGCCCTCACTACTGCTGAAAACCACAGTCATGAAGAGAGTCCAGCAGAGTAGTAAAGTTCTTCAGGTGTTTCCCGTAATCTCCCATGTAAAAAATTGAAAACTGTGAAATCCTCTGCATGCGTAGAAGTAAGTGATTACTGGTTTGGTTATTTTGACAGCTTAAAAGTACCGTCGAGCAAGCTGCCCTATTTAGTGACTTCCAAACAATACAAAATTTGAGGAGCATCAGGAAATTTAAATTTTAAGTGATTACTTGTTTGTACTGTTGCCTTAGAAGTTTTAAAATATTGGCTGTAACATGTGCCAGAACAAGAGAGCGAACAAATTATGAGATTAAAGTATTTTCTTACTGCTTGTGGCAGCTGCCAACCTTTCCCGCTCTTTGATTTACAAATTTGTCAGTCATGAATGTTACCAAAGAGTTCTTCATTGAGATTGACTAAGTTTTCAAATTCATTATCCTTTCTACAAAAATTTATATCTCATAAATAATAAAGAAGACATACATTTTTTTTTTCTATTCAATGACAAGAGCAAAGCACTCTGTCATTTTAATAGTGTTGGCCAGTTGCTTTTAGCAGTACAACAGAATCTGTTGAAATTCAGTCAGTGCAAGTCTTTATGAGAAGAGGATTTTATGAAATGAATTGCATGCATTGAATGATCTGTTGGTTTGAATGGAGCCTCACCTGTTTATTATTAGCAATGTGTGATATTAAGTATAGTAGTGAGCACTTGTTTGTGTGCCTGTAAGTGTACTGAGACAGGATTTTTTTAGCCGGTGAAGTGTTGCCAGTCAACTGCCTTGCTTTTGACAAATTGGATTTTAATTTACAGTTTGCACAATTTGTGTACCGTATGAGTATGAATTTCTTGTGATTTTTTTTTTTTTTTTTAAATCATGAAACTGTGAGGGACCATGTATTTTATAAATAATCAACCTCTGTACAATTGAACACACTTTTTCTTAAATGTTGCCTTGGAAATTTACTCATAAGGTCCCTAATTATTGTTTACATGATATGTGAAGTTATCATATTTATAAACATAATTTGCTGCCAAGGTAATGCATCTTTGAGAATTATGTGTTCAACTGTGCTGTAGTTGAGTACTTCCACACCAACATTCACATCAAAGACAACTCACAATGCAGGAAGCAACATGACCCGGTGGCAGAACACTCACTTGACCATACAAGAATTCTTAACATCAAACTAGCAAGTTAAAAAAAAACAACCCAAAAAAACAGCAGTTCTGTAAGTCCCAACCTTTCTTGGAATTTTTATTATATTTATTACAAAGGGAGGGGGGAGGGTGAAGTTAAACCAAAGTCTCTCTCACTTGCAATAAATCAACCCCTACTCACAAGTAACCCAGCTTAGACTTACTCTGCTCAAGGTCAGACAAAGACTTGTTCTTCATCATTAACAGTCACAAATGATTGTTAATGACACATTATCTTTGTTGTCATGCTACAAACTATCCTAAGGCAGGCACTTTAAGTTTTCATAATCCAAAATATGCCTAATACAAAACCATTTACCAAGTTCTGTGAATTTTGTATTCAGCCTGTTCAAGTGTGTATCACTCTGCACAATTTTTTATCATCTCAATCTGTAGTTATTCAAGGTTGCCTGTGGTAGATTTCTTGAAATACAAAATTTGGCTATTTGAATAAGGTTTTGGTTAGAACTAACAGCAAGCACTGGTAAACTTAATTGATTTGAATGTTCTTGCATTTCCTTTATGAACTGAAAGGTTACATGAATAAATGTTACTTTTATATTTTTAATAAATGATTGTTTTGGAAAGACATATTTTTATCCTGATTTTATGTCGTGGTGAAGGTGCATGCGCAGCCTCCTATTCATTTCATTGTCTTTCCAGAATGTATGCTCATTATGCCAGTTGTATTGAGTCTCATGATATGGATGATTGTAACTGGATGATTAGACATTGGGATGTCCAGGGTCATATTCTGCAGATTTAAGTAATGTAATATTGGTATCCTTTTGTTCAAAAGACAAAGCCAAGTTCTAATAACATTGGAATTCATTAGAAGCTGAAGATCCTAAATTTTTAGTGAAGAATTTGGTATTTTCAGGCTGACAGAATATTCATGTGCAGTCACAATTTTCTTCAAAATGCAAGTTTGTAAAATTTGAGGCTATACACCAGCATAAATAATTATGTTTGGCAATATACAATAAGTAAAATGCAGTGATGTGATTTGCTCTCAGCAGACAAGCAAACTAAGTTTTTTTCTAGTGAAGCCAAATAATACCTAGCAGGCTCTTGACAGCAGGTTCACCAGTTACAGTGAAGACGTTAATGTCCTGATTATCGTATCATTAAATACACCTATCTCTGGAATTTCAGGAGAAATACGTGTAACCTTAAGATATGTAATATTAATACATGTGCTTGTTGTTTTAGTCAATCACATTGAAAGACTACCGAGTACATGGGAGGTGAAACTCAGCTGGATTCATTTCTGGGTATTTGCAGTGAAATTTATTCAGCTGTATGGATTCTATGTTTTCAACTGACAGGGTTTTCCATGGCTGCAAGCTTTACTCCGTACCTGGGTGTCAGAATCCTGGAAGGCATTGGAAAATGATCTTTTCAGTTGTGTAGGAATCCTGTTATAAATATCTCACATCTTTAATGAAATAATGTACCCAAATATATTCATAGATCACCAGGGGAGATTATGCCCCCAGTTCATGCATCAAACGTGTATCACTCAAACCACAGCAAGTCTTACAACTGCAGATATTCTAACAGTCACAAGAGTTTGAGGTTCTCCAAGAGAATTTGTGAACTTGTAAAGAATTAGTTGCACATTTTTCAGAACAAAATTCTAAGTTGTTATACAAAGAGTGCCTAGCAGAATAAAATGAACAAAAATAAAGAAATTCATAAAGATCTGAGATTATAGTGGTGATTGAGGATGGAGCCTGTGGAGAGGAAACCAAGACAGTGTCAGTGCAGTGGGTTGCTCTTCTTGATTACTCTCATGGTATGAAAATGTCTATATACAGTAGAATTCCATTAACATGAAATTGAAGGGACCAGCCAAATTGTCACAGATTAAACAAGGTGTTTTTTTTTATCCATTAAAGTACAGTAAAGGGGGAGAAAAACAAAGAAATGTCAGATAGCATTGTTTCTGAGTGACGATTTCAACAACTTTGACTGGTTATATTACTGTGTGTTGTCGGGGATCATTGTATATTGTCATCATCTTTGATTGACACAATATTCATCAATGGCCACGCCACCAATGGATAAGAGAAGGGAAAATTGATATAGCAACAGCTTTATTCTTTCCCTTACTCCAGCACTTTTCCTCTTTTCCAGGCACATCAGGTTCTCTGAAATTTGTTATCAGGTTAATAATAAAAATTTGCTATGAATAAAGAGAACCTTTGGACAAGGATTTTCTTTTCTATCATTTAATGGAGATTTCAGGTAAAGTGCATTTGTGTTAAATTAGTTCTGCAGTATATGCAGTGGCTATTATGATGAAAATATGCCTGAGATGGGAATGATGAGTTGAATGGAGTTGTCAAGTGTCTGATGTATGATATTTTACTTTGCAAGGCACACGGAACATGCAGAGATTGAGTTGGCTCATATTAAACTGGATATCTGGTGCTTTCTATGACCATTGCTAAGAATTCTTCATGTAACAAGCGAAGTTTTCTTGCCTTTTGTCTGTGACCCAGTTTCATCCAAGAACAAGGGAGGAGTCTACAGGGATGCCACTTTTCCGAGAGATTCTCGGAAATCCGAGAACATCGGCGGCTCTGAGAATGCCTTCCGAGAACCCGTGGAGACTCTTGGAAGAAGTAAATTCCCAAGATCCAAATTTTTACAGGAAGTTTCGGTACGGCTGCCATGTGGATAGATCAGCTCTTTGAAAGTAGAAGTTTCAGATTTGAGACACCAAGTCCACATGATTTTCCGCGAAGCTGTAAAAGTTTCAGAGAATTTTACGAAAAGTGAGTGGCATCCCTGAGTCTAGCAAAGGAAAATGTCATTAATTGTGATCAGTTGTCTTACCTACCCTTTAAATTGTATGTTATGAGCTCTGCATTGCCAGTGATATGGAGAATACATTATATCTAAACTGGAATAGTTAAATAAATTTGCTTGTGAAATTTTTTTTTTAATTCTCTATACTCCAGTATTTCATCTCTTATCGCAGCTTTCACAATGAGCTGGAAGTTGGTGCATGCAGGACTATTTCACATGGACTCTAGACATTCTCAAACGTTGTTAGCTCTTGGCAGCTGTGAAATTATGACATGTATGTACATGTATTGTTGTGTCTGTGTAATAAATTGATCATCTGTGTTAAGGATAATGTTGTATTCCACAAATTGAGGTTTGAAGAAATACTCTATTGCCCACAATGTTTTTCTTTCCATGAAGAATCGTATATCCTCATAAATTTGTTACCTCTCAAAAAAGTTTTTGAGCCCACATTTGAATGTTGAAACTTTCATCCAACCCAGCCTCAAACCTAGATCCAAAATATGCAAATGTCTCATTTATGGAATGTAACTTTACATGTTAACACAGACAATATATGGCAGTCCTGCTTGTAATTAGATGCTTTTATCATCAAAGTGAGTAATGTACAGTGGAACCTCGATATTAGGTACTCATTTCATAAATACAGTATATACATTTTTATCTAGTATGAATTTCACATGAACAGGTTCATTAGTCTGTTATTTCATTATTCAGGTAGACTTTTATATTAACTATACCTCAGTAATTAGTTTTCCTCATACACAAAGGGTGTGGTGTACTCAGTATCGAGATTCTGCTGTAAATGAAGCTCAGCTTGGTGGAGTTCATGGTCATGTATGTGCGTGTTAAGCTTTTCATTTAGCAGAGTATGCCAAGCTCAGAGTCCATCTGTAAATGTATATACTGTACAAACAATTGACACATCTGCCCATCTCAGGACAATGTCCTTAGTTACATCCATATACTGTATATATATGAAGAAACAGTTTTGGAATCCCATGGAGAAGCTTTGTTTTATTTCACTAATGGACTTCATTGTTTTTGTTGTCTGTTGTTGTCTTAGTTCAATTAAACTTTAACCAGTGAAGAAGGAGAAGCCAAAAGTGCATAGTCTCATCTAAATAACAATAATGTCAGGTTGCGTGGTCTAATGTTTATTATAGTAGAGCACCCACAGATTTTAATCACATCAATTACATTTTGTGATTATAAACGAAGTCAAACTAAAACTTCCCGGCTATGTCATATTACATTTGAACCTTTCAGATCCTTCAGAGCCAGCTACTGAGGGTCTTATCGGAAGTTTCATCTGATCCAATGTATTTGTTTTAAAAGAAACTAAATAGTCAGGACTTTTGCATGAATGTGCTAAGAAGAGAGGTCTGTTAACCCGTGATTGTTTTCAGGGTTTAATTTTGTATCAACTCTTTTGACCATCACTGTTTTTTGGTTGGTTTTTTTGTTTTTTTTGTTTCCAATCCTGAGTGGCTTGTGGCCCTTGAAATTCATTGCTGTAACATGTATGATGATTATATTGTATGCATCATGCTTATCTATGAAATTCTGTCATCAGAAATAAAAAAACAAAAACTGTAAAAATTTATGTCCACTTCTTGTGATTCTATTCTTGTTTGGCATGTAATAGTTGTACACACAGGACCATAATGTTGTCCAGTGAGCATAAAATGAACATGCGGTCAAATATCACAACACGTGCAGATAGGGCATCCAAACATAAGAATTCTTTCTCTGTAGCACAAGTGCATCCATTAATTTTTCCAGCCTGTTTCTATTGATCATGTTGTTTAATTTCCTGCCACTCACCCCTCTCCTGATTGCATTCTTTGCTCTTCTCAAAGCATTAATAATCCTGGCTGATATGGCTGATCTCTTTGCCATTCTCGAAATCCCTCTAAAAATGGCTTCTTACAAAAAGATATTCAGAATGTATTGATAATTCACTCCTTGAGCAGCAAATACTACACAGATCATGTATATTGATCCAGAGAAAATTAATCTGCTAATATAAATTGCAACAGGAAGGACAAAAATAATATTGCAATGAGGATACAGATGTCCAATGTGTAGATCTGTAGAATTTAGGAAGAATGTAACCTGTTTACTGAAGATGACTTTTTTCAGTAGAAGAGAATGAACTGTTCGTCTAGCCTCTTTGCAGTTCAGTAGTACATTTTCAAGTGTAATGCAATTCATTGCAACCCTCATGAGGTAGAGAAAAGGAGATTCTGATGGACGTAGGCACTCCTACCATGAACAATGTATACACAGAGGTCTTTTATTTTTTATGCAAGATTACCAGTACCAGTATTTTATGATGAATGGTAGCGATGTGAGACATGATTTATGTTCTGGACCGATGAAGTTGATCGATCCTTAAAAAAGTCCTATTGAAAAGGCAACTTTAGGTGAACTTCTGCGATATGAGAAAGCTATCTTCTCACACAACTTGTTTTTACGTACAGTATTCCGTTCCCTTCCTTTAGAAATACAATATAACCAAATCTTTCTCTCTCTCTCTCTCTCTCTCTCTCTCTCTCTCTCTCTCTCTCTCTCTCTCTCATATAAATATTTGTATGTTTTCTCCAGA
Organism: Ellobium chinense; assembly: GCA_033807755.1. Classification (NCBI taxonomy): domain Eukaryota; kingdom Metazoa; phylum Mollusca; class Gastropoda; order Ellobiida; family Ellobiidae; genus Ellobium; species Ellobium chinense. The sequence goes on along the minus strand of JAWQUT010000077.1, from coordinate 1,160,365 downwards.
TCATGGGACACTAATCTCGGTGTTTTGTATTTCTCACAGCTCTCGGTCAAAATGTGAGCTCTCTATACTTTTCAAGGTTAAAACTTTTTTATAGTTTGCGATTCTGAGAGTGCTGTTCCAAGTTTCATACAATGTAAGCTAACATTTTATTGTTTCAACATTGTTTGATATTTTTCTAAACAATTTTGGTAAACGGGTTCCGTTCACAGAGTAAACTAGCGTACACACGAAACAGCTGATTAGAATAATACACAACAATTCCTTCGGTAGTGAATGCGTCCAATCAAAATGCAATACTAAAATATTTATACGCGTCCTGGAGGCTTGCGTTTGCACTTCTGAACAATATATTAAATCAAATACTCATGACACGAAGAAGATCTAAATATGTCTTGTCTGTGTAATCAACTTTGTATGTATTAGATATTGGAAAAACTTGAGCGAAATAGTTGACGAAGGACCAGTCCTCCACGCGGATTCGTTTATCGTAAGCAGTGATGCGGTTTTCCCCAAAATTAGTGATGGGCGATACCAAGTGCGGTGGACTCATTGCATTTGTGATGGTAATCGTTGCAATGTACTTGAATGTACAGCATCGTCACGTGCCTTGTAACGGTATCATAACTTTCCGTGCAGTGTTTCACCATTTTCCGAATGGTTTGTACTTATTGTGGCTCTAAAATCCACAAGATTATAATTATAATAATACTATAATGAAATTAAAAGATTAAAAGCGGTTGACTCCAGTTTTTCATACCCGTGATGTAAACCCGTTTTAGGATATTGGGAAGGTATGTGCGTGTGTAAAGGGGGGNGGGGGGGGGGGGGAATGCTATGTACGTCTTGGAAAATGTTTTCCTTTCTTATAGTTTCTATGCTGTGACAACGTAGAACCCTCTTGGGTGAACAATCTTCCTCACCAACCACCTGTGACGTGACAGGCCATGGATATCATGTGCCCAAGGGCAACCTACAATTTGCCTTCTCTTCGCATCTAAAATAGCCTCTCCCACCTCCCCCTTTTCGTTCCCTTAAATACATATTTTCTCTCTTTCTCACTTCTAACGTTGCCCTCGTTCTCCTTTTACTTCTCTCTCTTAAATCCTCTTTCTCTCTGAATCTCGTTCCTTCTCTCGCTCAATCTCTCTCAGTCTCTCTCCTCTGTCTTTCTCACTCACTCTCTGTCTCTCTCTCTCTGTCAAATTCTCTCTTTCTCTGAATCTCTTTATCCCTATTTGAATCGTTCTCCCCCCCCTCTCTCTCTTTCTCTTCCTCTCTCTCTTTTTCTATCTCTCTCTCAGCCCCGAGAAATTCCACCTCCGCCCCAAGGCATTGCGTCCTCACGGGGCGTTCCCACACTGTCATCGTCCCGCCGCCCCCACTGCTAACTGCTAACCGCCGAAGGAGAGAAATTGTGAGATATCTTTGAGCATTTCACTTGAAAATGCCCAAGAACAGATCAATCTGTTTAAGCATACCTTTTGTTTAATTTAATTTTTTTGTTTGTTTGTTTGTTATTTTTATTAGACTATGACATTATTTGGTTTCTAAGCACAGTGGTAACTTGTAATCCCTCAAAATTACCTGTACAACTTTACCCACCCCCTCGTTATTTTGTCAAATCACCAAAAAATAAAAAGATCTATATCAGACCCAGGTTTCTGCTCTAACGATGTTATAACAAAGATACATGACTGTATTCTTAGCATAATGTAAAAGCCGAAACGAAAGACACAAAAAAAAACCACCAAAAAAAACGTGCAGAGAATAAAAGACAATAATGGTCTCTGGATTTTGCTCGGTCTTTGAATTTATAGAAATCAATTATAATTTCTTTTATCTTCTGAGCTAAACTGTACCCGGACCCACACTGCACGGGTTCCATATAATGTCGAGCCGCTACTGCATGTGTATGACGTAGAAACAAATATGTAAGTGCTTTATAGATTTTCCATGCAAGTATTTGTGATTAAACGGAGTGGAATATTTTTATATGAGAGTTTACAATAACCTGCAACTGTTTTGGCCCTGCTTACAAACTTGTACACTATGGCCGCCCTCGAGTGAGGCTGTACTGGGTGTGAAGAGGGATAGCTTTGATTTAATTTACTTTGGCTAATACAATATTTTCACGCTAGTTGAAGGATTTTCATCCATGGTAGATTCGGCACAGAGGGCATTATTTAGATTAAAATCATTCATAGCAAAAAATTCTGAAATTTCACCGGATATCCAGCTCCAGCTGTTCAGTTCTGTAGTCGCACCTGTTCTAAATTACACTTGTGAGGTCTGGGGATTCTGTAAAGCAGACCCCATAGAAAAATTTCACTTGAATTTCTTGAAGTCTGTTCTTGGTGTGAGGAGAAGAACCCCTAATTGTTTCGTATATGGAGAATTGGGGGTATTTCCCATGATCATCGAGAGACAAGTACGAATCGTAAAATACTGGTTAAAAATTATCCGAGAAAGTTTTGATGAAAAAATCTAGTGAAAAAAGTATACAAAGAATTATACAAAATGTCAATTTCAGATCCAGAGATGGTATCGTGGGTAACGCTGGTTAAAGGTCTTTTATCCCGAAATGGCTTCGCATATGTATGGATGGAACAGAATGTTGAAGATGAAAACGTATCTCTTTCTGAGTTTAAAACACGCTTAACAGACTGTTATAGACAGGAATGGAGGGAGGCAGTTACTGCCAGTAGTAATAATAGATTGTATAAACATATCAAATCAGACCTGGAATATGAAAGTTACTTAAACGTATGTCAGTGCAAAGCAAGGAGAATGGCTCTTACTAGGATCAGACTAAGCTCACATGCATTCATGGTGGAAAGGGGGAGGTGGGAGAGACCTAAAGTAGACCATATGAATAGAAAATGTAGCTTATGTAATGATATAGAGGATGAGTTCCATTGTCTGATAGTATGTCCACGGTTTAAGGAATTTAGGAAAGAACTACTCCCGGGATATTTAAAAGTTAAACAAAACATGTATAGATTAGTAAAATACTTTAAAAGTGAATGGGGTGAAGACATACGTAGACTGAGTAAATTATGTTTCGAAATATTGAAGAAATATAATTCAGAAATTTGAGCCAAAATGAGCACCCTCTGGCACGGAATTTTTTTTCGGGGAGGGGGGGAGGAGAGACAAGTAGAGAGTGTAGTTTGAGAGAGTGAGTGATGATAGCGGTAATGTCACGATTTGTGTGCCAGTTTAACTCTCGAAAGTCTGGGTGTCAGCTAGATGAGAAAGTGGTAGATGAGTGGCAATAGTGTACATGAGGAACACGGTTTATGTCTTGACAGTGGATTGTACTAATGTAATATTGTATTGTAATGCATTATGTTGACCTATGGCCTAATAAAACCTTTGACATGACATGTTATAGCACTGTTTTGCTGGCTTTTTAGATCTATTTTGAACGATGTTGCGCTTTTTTTTTTACGGTTTTCGCGCTGTTTACAGCGGTATTTACGTTTTTCGCGCTGGAATTGAAGAGGCTTACAAACTCGAACAAGAATATTCTTACGCATACATTCATACCCACGAGCGTAAAAGAAGTCTCATGATTGTATTCGGCCGGTAGGCATATACTCCATGATTGTGGCCTTCACAGTAACATTAACAGTATAAATACTTTTAAGCATTTTACAGATGCACGGACATTGAGTCGTTGTGGGACAGGTCAATCAAGAAGAAACATATTTTGGATCCACGGTATCCGCTACTCAGATCAATATCGACATTAAAAGAAAAAAAAACAAAACGGTCTACTAAAACAGTTCAGAAATTCAAATATATTTTGGTCTAAGCCAGCTTAATCCAGTTGGGTGAATCCAATAATGCACAAATCTCTCATTTTCTTTGGTGATAATAAAGCAAAATAATATTATGGGTTGTTTTAGATTTTAATGCAAAAAAAGTGTTGAGACTGCGGACGGGTGAAAATCAGTGTGTAAATAGTGAAAACAGATCCCGTCATAGAAAACAATAAAAGAGTTTAATCAAATATTTACTAAAAATCTTATAATACAAGCCCCAAGCTTTCCACCAAAAGATTTTTGGTAAATATTTGATTAAACTCTTTTATTGTTTCTATGACGGGATCTGTTTTCACTAATTTACACTTAGATTTTAATCTACTAGTTAACTAAATAACTAAAATTCAAAATTAGTACATGTATAATTCAATCTTTCTGCTGCTGAATTCATATTAAAAGCCATGTTTATACTTATGACAGACATTTTTGATGAGATATATTATGGTGTCCAAAAAAGCGGTCGCCATATTCCAAGACTTGCTAACCCAAAGTGTGTGTTTAAGACCATCCATAATTTAAGTGCGGCGTATTTCCAATTATGTGAAACTGAATTCATTCATTGTTATCGTACGAGGTTTAAATTTAGATGGGGAAAAGGTTGAGATCACATTATAGTGACACTGACCAATCAGGTTGCGCTTTACCTATAGAATGGAGGCATGACGTCACCTACTGACCACGGTATTGGACCACCCAGTGTCCACATAAATAGAGCGCAACAAATCTGCGTTTTGTTTCCTTAGTGTCGAGTGTCTGAGATCCACTTCGCGATGAAGTTTATTCGCGGTGAAATCATCAATGACTGAGGACACGAGTGGATACTTTCTTCTCAATTTCAGAGACATAAAATATTCTTGTTTTTAAAACCAACGTGCTGGAGTGTGTTGACTGGATGACTGCCTAAGGTGAGTACTCCTCTATAATTCCTGTCATAAGCTTACATAAGATTATGACTGATCTTCAGGTTATCATGCCTATGTGTTTACATCGATCCGTAGACTGCCCAGTATGTCTGAATTTTCGAATTTCTCAGCTTTGTTTTCTCGACTCCATCTATGCATAATAAATGCATATCATAGTAGATCTACATTATGATAATTATCGAATCCATAATAATAAGACATTACAGCTTAAAAGAATGAGTTTTGAAACCATGAGATGTTTGAAAACTACATCAAATCGCATTTTAATGATTGGTTTCACAACTGTGGGACGGGCGTTAGTGTGTGTTGGGGAGAGTGGGGGGGGTATATGAAGGACAGACGCAATGTCAGGGGCAAAGACAGACATATAGACGGAAAACTATATTGACGTCACAAGGAATGATAAAAGTAGAGACGAAAGAAGATTGAAATCGAATGTGTTTTTGGCTGATGGCGCCATGTTTTACGCGCCACTTCAGACAGTGTTCCCGCTGAACTAGGCTCCTCGTGATCTATGTTTAGCCACGGTGTCCGATAAGGTGATTGGTTTTTGCCCTCATGCTTAGGTGAAAGGTCAGAATGGAGCAGCTATCTTCAATGTAGAATATTAGTATTGGCCACTATGAACGTTTTGGGTCGTGATAAACATACAACAAAGAAAGGATTAATCAACTTTTTAATCTCATCTACTGGACAGTCAAAATCATCATTCGCTACTGCATGGTTGAAATCGTCTCGGCGGAACAGCATTCAGTAGACAATCGCCTCTATTTAAAGACTGTTTCCAACATGGCAAGGCATTACAAAACCATTTAAGAATTAGATCTAATAAGACCTTTTCCCTCTCATACGATGACGTTAAAATCGTGTTACGCCGTGTTGGACTTTATAGAATCATTACAAACAATGATAAAGAGGGGACTTCCCCCCTCCTCCCCTTCCCCCGCATCCGGCACATCACTTCATTTCGTCAGACCTTTCTTTTGTAAAATTTCTGTTGTGTGTCAGTTATTTCTCACTACCAATCGGAGAAAAGGACCTACTCAGGTGGTGAATCGCTCAACTTGTGCAACACGCTCGAAGGACGTCATTTTTATGACGTAGTTCTTTGTCCAACCCGCCTACTTGCAGCTGCGCTTCCCTTAAGGTTGTGCCTTATCAGGTGATTACACAATGTTTGAATTGTTACACCTGTGACAAGTGTATTTCATTGTAGTGTTGTCCAGGTGGGCGATAGCTCAGAGGCCAGTCAGGGTGGACATTATGGAGCAAGGAGGTGACATTGTGTCTGCACTCTTTGTTCTCACCCTCGACCATCTGTGCAGCCAAGCTTGAGTGACTTTTGAATTTTGCAGGGCGAATTAGAGCCATAAAATAATATTATACATACTTTTACATCCATTACGAGGAGCAATGTGGCAAGGGGAAGCACTCGTTCAAAAACCCTAATAACCATAGACCACCAAGCTGCTAAACAAATAGTGTGCACTAGATCTAGCTTGATTATCAGACCCCGTATAATACTGTATCTTCTTTTGTAAGCGGCTCTAACCATCTTGTCAGACATTTAGATTAGCTGTATCTGATGTGTTTGTTTGTTTGTTTGCTTGTTTGTTGTTGTTCTTTGCGGTTAATTAATTTCTTGTTTGAATTTAAACCTAATCTTAACTTGTGTTGCTTTAATGTGTTGCAAGGTTGGCTGTTGTGAAAACTCTCTTACTCAGAGGACGAGGCAACAGAAGATCTCCGTCTAAAAAGTGTTTCGACCCTTTGACTTCCCTTTGACACTCTAAATGTTCGGCCCTTTGACTTCCTGACACTCTAAAGAGGCTGGGCCACACTTGGGTCATGACTCCCATGTGTCTTTCTGTTGATTTTTTTTTTATCCGCCTCGGGAGGGATTTGAACCCGCAACCTCCAGTTCCTTAATTCCTTGCTTCAATATCATCTCTGCCACCATGAAGCCATAGTGAAAGTTGCATTTCAGGTATATTTAAACTTCCTGTGCAACATTCCACTGTTCACGACGTTTGGTCCATATCCATGTTGAGCTCTTTTTCGCGGTGTCTGCCAAATTCTTCCGAGTACGCGATCGCGCCCGTCCTTGTATTCCGAGCAACTTGAGCAGGTCGTAGACTGAGGTGCTCACCAAACCTCTTACCCCTGTTTCCACTGCTACTCTAGCCGTTCCTCCTGCTCGTCTTAGTTCGAGAACTAGGTCACTGTACTTGGCAGTTTTGTATGCATGCTGCTCGTTCATCCTGGACTCAAACGGCACTTCAGTTCAATCAGCAGCATCTGCTTTGTGCTAAAGAAGTTGCTGCTGATTTTCATACTGTAAGTCCCTTTTTGAATGTTCTCCCACAAAGATAAGACATTATGAGACATTTAAAAAAGAATAGTTACCAATCAGCTTTTTTTCCTATCAGTCCTTGATAACCCTGACAAGTTCTGTTTCCGGGCACAGCCTCTAACTTGTCTTGTTGACAGGGCTTCCACTTCTGAGAATGGAAATTTCCTTATTTTTATCCCTATTTTCGTAAAAAATCTTTCTTGGCTTTTCAAAATTTCATTAACCCATTTTGGGGTAAAAAGTATTAATAATATGCCTGAAACTGAATCATTGTTATCATTTATTTATGCCAACGTACCAAACTTAATTTTGGTTAATGCTAGAGGCCTTTCGAAAATCTCACATTAAAAAAAAACATCTTTATATTAAATTGAAAAAAAAAAACATCTTCTAAATCTGGCACTAAAACTCCAATACGGAATCCCCACTCTACTCAATTTGTAATTCTATCCTCGTGCCAGTTGGTAGCAGTGACTGGAATCCTCATACAAAGCTTGTCAAGGTTTTTTTTTCCTCTCACAAATTGAGTATAAAATTGGTAATAATATCTAATTTGTAGTTTAAATACACTGTAGTGGGGTCTGTGAAACGAGAGAGAAACCAATTCTTTATAATCATTGAATATTTTAAATTATTTGATAAAATTCACTTGAGGCCAAAATTCCTTTTTTTCGGGGGAAAAATCCTTTTCCTTTTAAATTTCCTTTTCACAGCGAAATTTCCTTAAAAAGAGGAAATTTCCTTAAAAGTGGAAGCCCTG
>JAWQUT010000077.1:1106646-1152485 GCA_033807755.1 Ellobium chinense | reverse complement strand
GGTGACAGTATTCGTCCAAAATAGCTTACTAACAAGTCGTGGCCTAATCGCAGACTATGCCCCGCCCATCCACTGATCGCGTCATGTGGCCGTGTGCATAATTCATACCTTAAATAAATAACGCAATGCGTTGTCTGCAGTGATCACCACTAATGTTTTGGGAGTTTCCCGTGGTTACCGCAGTGCGTTAAATAACGTAAAGATTATGCATATGGCCACAAGAATTCTCCAACGTCCTCTCCTCCCCCTTCCTATCCGTCCCCTGAACACTATGGAGATAGGATGATAAGCTAGCCTAGTGAATCCGAATCGGATTGTATTGTTGTACATCTGTGTCGCCGCCCTCTGCCTTTCCTCAGACCCTTGAACAAAAGCAGAAAAGGAGTAGTCTACATTTCTGACCACACCACTTTAAAGTTTTGAGTTAAAAAATGGTTACTGGATGCTTAATTTGGTGTCCGGGAAAGACTTATAACTATCCTAAAATCGTCTTTATTTTCTCCAGATCTAGACCAGATCTAGGCCTAGTTCCAAGTTGTTCTTTTTCTTTACTCTAAACCTTGAAGCACGAAGGGCATAGACTAACAATGATTTATCCGAGTACAAAATTTTTAGGATATGGAAACTCGCGAGTATCGAGTATAATTTGCATCAATATCGCCCACCTTCAACAACTATGTCGTCTGGATGAGATGTGTACGCTAAGCAAAACAGCTCTTGTACAACCGAGTAAGTTTATTATTATTTTAATGATCTGCAAAGGCTCAGCTTAACAATTTTTGCATATTATTTCCCTTCAATTTTTGGACTGAATAGTGTTTCAGGATAGTGCACTGTCTTTTCAGTGGTATTTGTCGTATTCTGCAGTTCGTGATGTTTGCGGCGTATGCAATGGCTGTTTGATCACTGTGACTGACAGGAGCCGATTCGGGAAACTCGACTCTGTTCCCATTCCAAATATGATTGGAAGGATTTTATTTATAAATGGAAAATACCAATAATGCTTTGTATATTATTATGACACTCGATTTAATGTGAGACTATCAGCAAGAGTTGAATGTGAAATTTGATTGTCCTCAAATAGTAGAGGAGGATGCCCCTCGTTAACCAAGGGCCAGTACGACGCCATGTTTTCGAAACTGCCGAGGATGCAGTTCGAAGGGAGACAAGCAGGAATGATTCGTGTATTGTTTTCTCGAAACAGTCATTGCCCTTTGAGCACATCGGTCGTGTCTTTTTTTGCATGGGACTCAACACTGTGTTGCAGCTCCACCGATTGTTGCAGCTACCCCAATAATTGTTGTGCTGCTGCTTCACTAATATTTATGTCCTTACTCCATTTGGTGTTGTTGAATGGGGCGTTGGGGATAATTCCCCCACATTGTTAGTTTTATGGTGTGAAACACAGAGTTATGACATCACTCATCAAATATTTATAAGGTATACACACATTTATTGCTGAACAAGAAAGTCCAAGTGCATTAAGTCACATAATCATAATAATCATTCATAATCCAGCAATTATTCTGTAGTGATTCTAGTTCTGGTTCTAGTTCTAGTTCTAGGGTGAGCATGCAATTTTATTTGGCTACAGTGCCAGTCATTGGCTGAACTCATGCACCATTCCAGTAGTGATGCTATTTCTATAAAAGGGAAAGGGGGTTGGACGTCTACCCAGGATGCTCTATGCTTGGTCGGGCTAATATGACACCTGCTGTGTCGACCCGACTCAAGCCACTAACCTGACAACTATATTACTGGTGATCTTTTTAGAGCGAGCCAATAATCTAACTATTACATCACCCTCTGGCACACAGAAGTCATTGCTCCTGCTATGACACAAAATCAACAAATATCAACCCTACCATACGAGCTAACCTAACTGCTATTTTTGAGTGCTACCAACAGAGCAGAAAAAGTTTTAACCAATAATTTATTTAATTGACCATGTCAGCATCATTTTTTTTTTTTTTTCATATTCTCCATAATACCATTCTGATTCTCATTCATAGACCTGTTTCTTGTTCTCAGGTCTTTCGAGCCAGTCCAGGTTCTACCTGGTACAAATAATTGTCTCTTTGAAAAATTATACAGTGGGTACCAATACTTTTCATATGCGGACATAGATATGTGTGTACATAATGCTCATATTCGACAGTGTACTGGAGACATTCCTAGGAACAAATTCTTTGAAGCAGCAATCATAAACATACATATTTTTCAAATACATTTTCTTGTGTGTTTCTGTAGAGATCTATCTACATAATTATGGATACATCGCTGAGCAGGTTTGTAATGTTGTATGAAGACCATAAAACTAGTAATTATGTATAAGTACATTTGTTTGAATAAAGATATATAGACATTCTCATTAACTTTGACCTTCATGTATCAACGTGCAGTAGCACTTGCAGTCATTACAAGACATAATACAGTGAGAACATAGTACAGTCGACTCCGCTTAATCGCCCTCCGCTTAATCGCCTATTCCGCTTAATCGCCTCGTTTCCCAGGGAACCGAATTTTTTCTATATAAAAGTCACTGGATAATCGCCTCTCACTCCGGATAATCGACCACTCTTCAGCGCCCATGAATTCAAAGATCAGCTGTTGAAGGGTTACAGTTGACAAACAAATAATGTACGCAGACGGTTTACCTGTGCGACGGATGGCAGACCGGTTGACTGAGTGACAACTGCCGCCCCGAAATAGGTGTGATAAGCCTTTCCTCTCCACCTCCCCCTCCCCTTGTCCCCCTTCGCCCTACGCTACGCATCACCATCTTCGCCGGTCCGAAAATGCTAATGCGCTGAAAGCGTGGTATAGTCTCCTCCCCCCACGCCTTGATTGCGACCATCTGATGGATTTCGGTTAGATCAGAGAACTTGTCATGTGGATGAACGGTCTACCCCGACCATGCCATCCTACTCCTTATTGTCTGGTGGGCTACTGCAAGGTGGCCAGTGAGAGAGACCGCGGCGATCAAACATTTTATGTGCTACAACACCGTCAAACTCATGTTTGTCCTGAGTCTGGCAACAAGAAGGTGTCAATGCACGATATCAAACCACGACATCAAAGAAATTTAATCTAATTACCAAAAATATGGCCGAAATTACTTCCTCCGCTTAATCGCCGCTCCGCTTAATCGACCACTTTTTCCGTGATCCCGAGGATGGGCGATTAAGCGGAGTCGACTGTACCATTATCTAATTTTCCCAGTAGTGTCTCTGGACTCAGCAGCTGTCCCGTATCTATAGCAATTAAAGATAATGAATGGGAATTACTTCATGTGGGGTATGGGGTTGAAAGGGTGACGTCTAGTACATCTGGGTGATCTGGAGGAAGATAGTCGAGATGGGGCTTCTGTAGGGGGGAGTGGCATTTATACAAAGTTCTACACAGTTCCAGAGACATGGTGTCAAAATAAATCCTGACCAGAATGGCAGGTCGCGGTCAGTTGGAAGGTGACGCGGTCAAAACTGGGGGGAATCACATCTAGGTATCTTCACTGGTGATTACATGACAAATAAATCAATCTGTTGGTTCTCGGTGGTTGTGAAGATGTCTAAGGAGAACGAAAATTCACACGAGCATTTGGGACACAGCGGGAAAGCTTATATAACAGCTGGAAAGTAGCACAGTCCAGGGAAGTCGGACAGGGAGGAACCATGGGAAATCGAGCCTTAGCCAACGTGGCATTTGATTTGATTGCGAGATGCCCTTGCTTGAGCCATAAAATAAATGAGTTCCGTAAGTAGTGCAAGGACACTCTTAAATAGCGCAATCTTGGTAGGGTAAAGTTGTCAACTTTGACCAGGGGCAACATACAAGAAAAATAGTATCATTCTTATAACATTCTGTTCTATCTATGACAGTAATGAATAAAACATCATAATTCAATATGACAGTTCAATACATAATATCGGGCAAAATGCATAATACAAACACAGACATGGCTGACAAAGGAAAGGAAGGGGGTGGATAGTGGGTAGAAAGTGATGCTACAGTGAGCCAGGAGTATCATATAACTTGTATGCAATGTACATCATGATATTCAACTCAGTTTTACATGATAACCTCAGATTCATAATACATTGTATTTCATTCAGTGTAATACACTCATTTATGTCAATCATACCAGCCTGTGTCCAAGGCGTACGATCATCTTGGGGTGGCTTTCATCCTCCGTTATATTAGATCCCGAGTAAAGTTCATTGCTTCCATAAGTAAGGTTCATGTTAGTAATAAGGCTTCCACAAGTGTTCATAGCACTATTTCTCAATGTCAATTCAGTTTTTCCAAGTTTGCACAAAGCACAAGTCAATGAGTTCACGAAATAGTCTAGTGTTTCTGCAGTACAGTGTACCGTGTACCTGCATTCATGTATGTCGAGGTCAGGCCACCGAAGCAAGCCGTCTATCACTGTCTATGAGTGGCTATTCCAGGTGGCAGCTCAACAGGGTATAATGCATTCGAGTCGAGTCGTCCTTGACGATAGGTAGTGGCCACAGGTTTCTTGTTGCGGTCTGTCGCAGGTGGGCTTTCTCCATCTCCTTTCCTTGGGCGATCTTGGTATTTGAGAGTTAAAACGGACTCTAGTATTAGTAATGGAAAGATGTTCTTTTTGTCCGTTGGCTGCAGCTGTTTAAAGACACAATCTCTTAAAATAATTTAAAAAGTCGAAGCCACTTTCACTCTGGGTGCTGGAAAAGTGTCTAGGTGCGAAGGTATGTGTGGACTGGTCCATGGCTGCAATTTTGGATTAAAGTTCCTGTACCGATTGTCTAAGTTTCCTATCTGACATTCCTATCACTCTAATGGCAGCCTTTCTGTTCTAAAAAGAGTAAAAGTGGCCTCATTTTCTGCTATTACTAATCTACTTTATAACATTGCTGGCGAATGATGAACGTTAGTAATAACATTGAATAAACACCATTCCTGGAGAGAAAACACATCCTGCAGAATTTTGGAAGGATCTTGAACTGGCAGCTCCATCAATTGTTGCAGCTCTCCCAATTGTTGTGCTGCTGCTTCACTATTTGTGTCGTTACTCCATTTGGTGTTGTTGAATGGGGCGTTGGGGATAATTCCCCTACATTGTTAGTTTATGGCGTAAAACACAGAGTTATGACATCACTCATCAAATAAGGTATACACACATTTATTGCTGTACAAGAAAGTCCAAGTGTATTAAGTCACATAATTATAATAATCATTCATAATCCAGCAATTATTCTGTAGTGATTCTAGTTCTGGTGCTAGTTCTAGTTCTAGTCCTAGTTTTTGTACAAGGGTGAGCATGCAATTTTTATACCCTTGGCTGCAGTGCCAGTCATTGGCTGAACTCATGCACCATTCCAGAAGTGACGCTATTTCTATAAAAGGGAAAGGGGGTTGGACGTCTGCCCAGGATGCTCTATTTTTGGTCGGGCTAATATGACCCCTGCTGTGTCGACCCGACTCAAGCCACTAACCTGACAACTATATTACTGGTGGTCTTTTTAGAGCGAGCCAATAACCTAACTATTACATCTGTTTAACTCAGTCTAGTGGTTTCACATGTCATAATGATATGTCTTGTGTTCCATTTCTCACTTTCTAAATGTAGGCAATTTGGGATGTTAGTCTAAAATGGAACTGTCAGATTTTTTTTATTCTTATAGTCGCACTGTAAGAAAACTGGGAACTCACTCCAGTGCTAGTCTAGGATTGCTGAGAAGGAATATCAAGAGAGATGAAAAAGAGCTTTAAAAAAATCATAGCACATGATTTTATTAGGTCTGCTATACAATACAGCACTTGTGTAAGGAACATTCACACAGTAAACAATATAGGTCTAAATAAAACTGAACCAAAGCAACAGAAAGCAACAAGATTTGTTTATATAGAAGAGTAAATCATGTGATGTGATTTGTGAATGGCATACTTGGGATGGAAGGATAGGGAAAAACTCACTTAATTTGAATGTTTTGCTTTTAAATTTCAGTCAAGCGGATTTGAAACAAAATCTTGCAACCATGGCAGAGCCCCCAAAAGCTGGACCGGACAGGATCATGGTGTTCAAGCCTACCTATGAGGAGTTCAAGGACTTTAATAAATATATTAGATATATTGAGTCCTGTGGAGCTCACAAGATGGGCTTAGCCAAGGTGGGTGTAGAGAAATCTTATCTTATTGCTCATTACCACACTAAAGTGAGCCAAAGAAAATTAATGGGTGGAAAAGAAATTATCATGTTTTCTCATGTTCTTTGTCTTATTCTCAGTGATGTGCTTTTACTGGCAGATATGAAATGGTATTCATGTACAAGAGAAAGTGTATGAATCTTTTCTCTTTTTTGCCTGATGATTTTGTTTTATATACTGAAGTATGCACATGCATATCTAGGGATAAATCTATAATGTGCAACATAGCTTTAAGCATTTTTCTCTTTGATTGACTGTGAGAAGTAGTCTAAAAGTGGGTAGAAGGTATTCAGAAATAGCATTGTAATGATTCATTTTACATAACAGCCATCCTATTCACACAGAAATTTTGTCTGCCAGGAATCATTTTGTCACTGCAAAAACTTACCACCAGGAGAATTTTTTCTTAGTTTGAATGTGTGTAATCAGTTGTAATTCTTGTCCACATTTCAGATCATCCCACCCAAGGAGTGGATACCCCGGAAAGGAGGCTATGATGATATTGACTTGATGATTCCGGCCCCCATTGAGCAGGTGGTTACTGGTCAGCAGGGCCTGTACACCCAATTCAATGTTCAGAAAAAAGCCATGCATGTGAAGGAGTTTGAGGAACTTGCCAACTCTCCACGGTCAGTAACCTAATGATTCAGCTGATTCCACTTACCCCTTTGCTTCATCTCACATACATAATTGGGTAGTCCAAACAGTGTAGTTAGAAGTAATGCATGTCCTGAAAGTAGCATTCCAGTGGCATATCCGACATACTGGACCTTTAGGTCTTATTTCCTGTATGAGGAACCAATTGGGGGGGACAATATGGTCATATAATATGCTGTAAAGCCCTATTTCAAACTGTTCTATATTAGGGTAGTGAGCTAAGAATAATTTGGTCACGTCAGCAATTGAAAAGCAGAATATCATGAAGGGTTTAATGCCAGCCTCTGCATAATCACAACAGTTTTCAGATGACAGAGGCTGCATTGTATACAGGAATGCTGCTGGGTAATTTTAGCTTGTTTTAATTATAATGTTTTCCCTGTACTCAAGGAGTTGCAATTAAACAGAGCCCCATGTTTTTTATAGTTTAGATAAGGCAGATTTTATATGGAATGGGAAAAGCCTGCTTGTGGAAAAGATATGTAATGATTTGGCAGTATTTCTGTAGTCAAGTACTTATCCCTGTGTCATATCAAGATCTGCCCTCATGATGGCAGGTGCCTAATGTAGTGCAACCAGCGCGCACATTTTGATCACTCAAATTTCACACAAGGCACTTCCAAATAGAAAGAGGCATGCATTACAATAAGAATTTATACTCTATAGGTTTGACCCATTCATATGACAAAAATGATTAAATAAGGATATTAGTTGGTTGGCTCAAATCTTAGAACACAGTTTTGGGTCCCACATTGTAAATCTGGAAAAGCTTGGGTGCAGTTTTTAGGTCTCTTCAAGTGGACTTCATGTGAGGGTACAGCAGCGAAAAAAGCAAAAGCGAGGAGTGGAGAGAAAAAAAAATTAATAAACATTAAGCATAAATAAAGTCCAATTTTTCTGGTTCCTGGTGAAAAAAAAACAACAACAACTAGACTTTGGCAGCTCTTTTTCAGTTTTTTCTTTGCTTACATTCAGGCGTGATAGTTTTAGAGCTGCTTAATAGAAGATGTGCACTTTTGGAGGATGTGTGATTAAGGTGTAGTGGATCAAATGTGTACCCTGAATCATATTGACCTTGCTACGAGGAATCATAATTTACTTTGGTCTTCTGTTTCCAGGTATCGCACCCCAAATCATTTTGACTATGAAGATCTTGAGAGGAAATACTGGAAAAACATCACATTTGGTGCAGCTATTTATGGTGCAGACATTAACGGTTCCATAACTGATGATGATCAAGATCACTGGAACATAAACCGCCTGGGTACCATTCTGGACCATGTTAAAAATGATTATGGTATAAAGATTGAAGGTGTGTGCACAGCCTACTTGTACTTTGGTATGTGGAAAACGACATTTGCATGGCACACTGAAGACATGGATCTTTACAGTATCAACTATCTGCATTTTGGAGCTCCCAAGTCCTGGTATGCCATCCCTCCAGAGCATGGCCAGAGGCTGGAGAGACTGGCTCAAGGTACATAGTTTCTTTGATTTTGTAAAATGTATAACTATGTGGTAATATCTGAGGATTTTATGTTGCAGTAGAGTGACACAGAAGTTTGAAACTGGTATTACAGGATAGCTTAAAGTGCCTTGAAGTCTTGAAGTTAAACAATACAGCCATACACGTGTTAATAATACGAAGTTCTGGGAGAAGTATTCAGTCACATCATAAAGAATTAGTTACACAAATAGGGTACAACTCTCAGATTTCCAAAGCTCCTGATGTTTTGTAATGGTCCTGGGAAAAGAAGTAATCGTCATATTTCTGTTCTTACATGCCATTAAAATACTATTTGTAAACTTACTTTTCATTAAGTGTGCTGCACTCAGTTCATTTTACAATGGCTTTTGAAAGATAAAAATTTAGGATACAGCTGTAATACATTTATCATAGATTCCTTCAATCGAATTCCTTTTCAGGTTTCTTTCCTAGCAGTTTTGGTGAATGCCCAGCTTTCTTGCGTCATAAGATGTCCCTCATATCACCATTCATCTTAAAGAAGTATTCAATTCCAGTCCACAAGGTTAGTAATTTGTTTCAGCTGTCATACAGGCCTGATCAGAAAGTAATAATTCATCTGATTTCTCAACATTCTTACCCAGTGTTTTGTTTCCCATCATCATTCATTAGCCTCAGTGCTTTTCTTTGAAGTAACCATAGAGGGATGCCAGTGAAACTCACTTAGAGGATTTCAGAGAGAAGTTTGTTCTAGATGAACATCAAATGTCTGAACTCATATGGCTCGGATTTAGTCAGCTTTATGACTGAAAATATTCTTGTTTGTAGCCAACATTAGAAATACAAGAACCATTTTTATTTTGATAGATCACTCAAGAGGCAGGGGAAATCATGATCACATTTCCATATGGCTACCATTCTGGCTACAACCATGGGTTCAACTGTGCAGAATCGACCAATTTTGCTACAGAGAGATGGATTGAGTATGGGAAACGCTGCTTACAGGTTAGTCTTTATGTTGTTTCCTTGAATATGCAGTCTTTGAGAAAGTAATGCAGCTATTGAGGAAGGAATACTGTTTCATAGTATACATGTGACTTGAGTCAGATGTGTGTTGTGGTTAGACTGGAGAAACCATGTTGTGGATGACATGTTGCTAAATACTGAACAATGAGGTCATTCCTTGGTGGTTATGATACTGTCTTATGCAAGAATTTAGATTGTTAGAAAGAACAGTGGTGGTTGGTGGTCATGAAGGGATCAGTATGTCCATATCATTGGAAAGTGATAACTCATCAAAGCTTTATAGAGCATGGCAAAGCAGTTTGCCATGGGAATGACGAATTACTTTATGTGTGATATAAACGTCTAACAACTCGTGACAAAGGTTCTTCTTCCTCCCCCCCCCACCACCACCAATTAGTGGCTTATATTCCCCCAAAACCTTTTTGAAAAAAACATCTGCCGGCTGATCAAATCATGAATTCCACTCCCTAACCCATGTGAAAGTCATGGTTTGATCAGCCGACCACCGAAAAGTGACCTTTTCTGTTTAAAGATAAATCTGGCTGCAGCAAACCTACAGGACAATCAAGGGCATTTGCAGTTTGACTAAAATATTTTGTTTGGAGATTAGAAGTGGCATACAGATCATGAAAAAACAAGAGTGCAAAGATAAACCATTTCTGCATTTGTGAGGTGTTAGATAAGTGCAAATGCTTCCCCTTATTTGTAGTCAATATTGGGCAATTTCACTTCCGAAAAGTTTTAATTTTACTCCCATCATTAGGGCTTCTACTTTTAATGTATTTATACTTCTTGTTTCCAGTGTGTCTGCAGGAGGGATGGAGTGAAAATCTCAATGGATATATTTGTGAAGAAATACCAGCCTGAAAGATATGAGTTGTGGAAAGCAGGAAAAGACATTGCACCTCACCCTGAGGGCCATCGAGATGGAAATCGAAGCAACAGCAATAGGTAAAATTATTGATCTCTTGTGATTGCAGGTAACTTTGTGTTGTTCTTTTGAACTTGAGATGGGTAATGATCCTGGAAATAAACTGCTTTTAAGAGTTAACCTAGGAAGATTATGTAAGGGTTTCATGTTTACTCTCCCTTTTGAGAACAGAAAATGAGATAGTCTGATAAAACATGTAATCTTGATATATGCACTCATTTTTGCACTCATTTTATTCTAATTCTTTAGAGCTGTTGGCCTCAAAGTTACCAGTAGAAACACTTACTTTTTTTTGTCAAGAATTTGGCTATGGTGAAAGAAAAATTGTTTAAATACTTTAAGTAGGTATCTGTTTTCTTATACTCATTTTTATATATGTATGTGTGTTTGCACTCAGGAACACCAAGAAAAAAATTGAAGCCAACAGCTCAGGGACTGCCCATTCTCGGAGACATCCATTAAAAGATGACTTCCCGAAGACAAGTGTTGATAAGGTAGCTGAAAATGCTTCTGCTGCTCCTACAAACAAAGCTAAGCCTGCTAAAAAGCAACCAAAACCGTCTGTTGATAGCACTGATGCACCCAAGAAGAAGGCCAAAAAGAAGAAGCTTGATGACCAGCCTGGTGGTGAAGCACCAGCCAAGAAACTCAAAACTCAGTCACCAAATATTTCTACCCTGCCCTTAGCCCCTTCACAGCTTGCCAGTTTAACAGAAACTGAATCACTGAACACAAGTCCCAGCTTGAGCCTGGACGACCAAGAAGAACTCTTAAAGAGGAAGAAAATTAAGGAATACCTAAAGCTGCCTCAGCCTAAAGAGCCAAAAGAAAAACCCGTATCTGCAGCGAAAGGGATATCAGCCTTTCAGGAAGCCTTTTTAAAGACTCTTATGCCATCAGAAGAGATAACCTTGCTGGAGAATCCATCAGCAAGCCCCAAGAAATCCCCAAAATCCATGTCCCCAATCAAGCAGCAGCCAGACATTTGGAAAACTGAACCAGACATATGGAAATCTGAATCACCCATGCAGTCAGGATCGAGTACAGCTTGTAAAGTGGAAGAGAATCACACCTCTACTGGATCTTTAGTCACAGGACATTCAGCATCCAGTCCTGAAATCAAGCCAGATATCATACCTGTCTCTGATCAGAAGTCTGAAGTTATATGCAGAGATTCAAACATGGTTGGCACCATTCCTAATGCTCATGCATCCCTGTCACAAATGCAACCAGCATTATCACCACGCATATCAAACACAGCTCAAAGCTTAATTATGGGCACCCCTCATCAACCTTATGGCCAGATGTCACAGATGTCTCCTGGGGTAGGAATGTCATCTCAGCTGACAAGAAAACAAGATATGTCATCTTCCAGTCCTGGAACAGTTTGTCAAAATCTTCATGGAACAAGTGACATGAGCTCACTATTACGAGCACACAACTTGCAGACACAGCTTGCCGCTTCACAGCTATCTATGCATGAAACATCAAGTCAGACAAATCTTACTACACCACAGGCTCCACAGCAATCTGTTTGTCATGGTTCTGTGAGCAGTCAACACCACAAATTGCAGCATGGAAATGTGCAACCTTCACAAGCGCACCTCATTGTGAGCAATAGTTCTCAGAATGAAAGTCTTGAAAACAAAACTGCGTTGTCCAAACATTTAGAGAACTTTTTACTTCAGTCTCAGATGTCTGGTATTCAGATGAGCCAAGTGCAGAAGTCCTCATATTCTTCAAAAAAAGCAAACTTTGGAACTGCAGGAGCACCACCTCCTGCATTGCCTCCTAACATGGCAGCAAAGCAGCTCCAGCCAATTTCCATACAGAGGCAGCAGGCAGATACAGGTGAAAATCTACAGAATAACTCCAGCCCAGCACTAGTGAACCATGAGACAATGTTGAAAGCCATCAATCCCATCATGGCTCAACCACTGAATGCCAGCATATCTGCTCAGAAAATACAGGGCTTACCACAGCAGCCTATGATCTCTCCTACAATGATTCCTCCCGAGGCACAAACTGTTTCTATCCAGCCTCATGCCAGACATACTCAACCAAGTTCAGTCCCAACACCAAACCTTACCTCAGGAGTATCACAGGTGCTCAATGTTAGTAATGTCCCCCAACCCCAGCACCACCTCATGCAGCCTAAGAGCCAGGGTTCAGCTGTGACCCAGGTTTCTCCCAGAACACCAGTTGCAAATCAGGTTACCCCCAGAACACCAGCTATAACTCAGGTCATCCCCAAAACACCAGTTGTAACTCAGGTCAGTCCAAGAGCACCGGTTGGAACTCAGGCAGGAGTTAATGGTCAGCAGTATATCATCCCTGGTCAATCCTTAGGAAGTGCACACCAAAATAAGTTCTTGACAGCCATTGGACAGCAGCAAGGTGTTGTCAACATTCTTGGACATTCACTGATCAACACTGGACCAGTTATTTCAAAACCTAGTCAGCCTGTCAGCGCACTGACATCCTTCTCAAACCCTGCATTTCAGATCATTAGCCCGCCCAGTTACCTAAAGACTTTACCACTATCAGTGCTAGGCACATCTCTCTCTAACTCCAGATCACAGCAGAATCCAGTTTCCTCTCATCAAATCCAGCAACAGAACTTGCAGACCACCTCACAGATTGCTTTTAATCAAAGCCAACTCATCAATAACCGAATAAATCTACAGCCTCAACTTGCAAATCAGATTGGAGCTGGAGGTATTGTACTGCAACAGTCTCCTCAGAAACAAATCATTATCACTGGAAGCCCATCACAAACCCTGAATCTGACCCGTCCTGCACAAATTATCACACAGAGACCCGTTTTGTCCGCCTCAACTACCAGGATGTCCTTTGGATCTCAGCCAGCAGTAGAGATATGTTTTGACCCGCCTAAGCAGCAGACAATGCAAGGTCATTCTGTAAGCATTTCCCAGCACCCAAACATGTTTGTTGGAAGTATCAAACTCAATCAGTCTGTCCCAACAGCCTCATCCACCACACCAGTGACCACCACATCTAACAACAGTTTTACAAAGAGTACAGGACATCAGCAGCATCAACTATTGACTTCAGCACCAAGAACAAACCAGTCACAGGCAGGAGGATTGGCCAGAGCAAGTCAGTCCACAGTTGATTCTAAGACACCAGAAGCCTTAATCACAGAGGCCAGAGTGAAGGAAATCCTGGCCCAGGCACAGCGAGCTCAACTCCTGCAACAGACAATGCCTACAAAATTGGTTGACAAGCCCAAGCCCACACCCAAGAGGAGCAGAAAGAAAGTTATACAAAGGTCGCTCTCTCCAACCACTCCGCTTGTTTCAATTCCCAGCTCATCATCCATTATCTCTGTGCCTCACCAAACAGGATCGAAAGTATTCCTTCATCCCCAAAATGTGTTAAATAATGTGTCAGTGGCAGAGACTTTACTTCAGATGGCCCATGGTCAGAGGATGTCAGCTGGTTCTCAGAACAACCAGGAACAGCAGGGACAGGCTACCCATATATTACCCACTTCACTGCATCAACGAGGAGCTCTTCAGCCTTCATTTGACCTCAGATCACCCACTCAAAAACCAATATATATTGGTGTGTCTCAGGAAAACCCTCTTTTACCACTTCATGTCCACACCAGTACCAACTTGGATGGCAGTGTGCCCATGTTGACTCCACAAAAAACAAGTGCTTTAACACCACAGATGACCTGTCCAACATTAACACCACAAAAGAACACAATACTCCTATCACCTACACAGCAGGAAACTAGAGACTGCCCTGTTCTGACCATGCAGAAAAATATTTCAGCCCCTGACTGTACTCCACAGAAAAATGGGTTATCAAGAGAACCAACCGCTCAGGATTTATCAGCGCCTAACAGTGATAGCAAGTCCAGGCCACCCTCCTTGTCCCCTGCTCCTAATGATCAAATGCCAACCCTTGCCCATTGCAGTGTCTCCAGCTCCACCTCACCCTTTGGATCCCCGCAGGATGAAACCAGCCATGGTTTAGACAGTTCCTTGCCCCCTTCTCTCATCTCCCTAGAATCAAATAGCCATCTTCCTTCAGGGTCATCAGTGACATATAGTGATATGTTGGGGTCAGATTATGAGCTTCAGTCAGATGTGACTATGCCAGAACTGAAGCAGGTTTGTTCTGACCCTGATATGTCCAGTTCCTGTCCAGAACTCCATCCAGTGCATGATGACTTGTTCCCTTGTCAGTCTGTGAGATCACCCGGTTCAGATGGGGGACTGGTCATCAGCACAAATGAAACTTGCCCTGAACTGTCTCCACACTTGGAAGGGAACCTGATCGCCCCAGCTCAGGAGAACAGCCAGCCAGGTGGGAAGAAGACTCGGACCAGTGCCAAGAAACAGACCAAGAAAACCAGCAGAGTTGAGGCTGAGGAAGCAACATCCTGCAAGTTCTCCAAGCCTGAGATGCCTAAATTGTCCCCCCAGGTGAGAACGTGGACAGAAGAAGTCTATTCATGTAATCTAACCACTACCACATCCATGTCTTACTCACAGTCCACCCATCAGTCTCAAACCAGTCCATCTCCAAGTCCCCCACCTTTAGTACCATTCCCCCCAGGTGTAGTAGCACCATCCCCCCGGCAGTTACTACCACAACCAATGATTTCCAGTTCTCGAGTGGCACCTCCTTTGTCATTCTATTTTCCTTCAACATCCGGCACCAGATTAAAGCGGGCAGAGAGCTGTGAGGGCGAGAAGAAATCTCAACTCCCCATAGCAAGTGGTCAAAGTAAAGCTCAAAAGATCAGCACAAAAAGAATTGGCAATGGAAGAGGAGGAAGAAGGAATCTAACGCACATGTATGAAACTCCTCCAGTATTGACACCGGAAGCCTTAAGTTTGGTGGTAGAAGGAAGGAACACACCCCCCTCTTTAAGTTTGGCCCAAGAAGCTCAAGCCTCATGTCCTAGCGCCTCCCAAGTAGGGCTGTTAGGCCAGCTGTCATTGACCAAAGGTAAAAAGGTATAAGTCATCACAGTCTGTGGACAGTTTTCAGTTGGTTCAGTGTTGCACTGCTGTTTTGAAGAGATTCTTTGTAGTGTGGTCCATCATTTCTTCCCTGAAACTGAAGGCATTCATCATCACAGTGAAAGCAACACCACTGACAAGTTTATAATATCTTTTCAAACCTACGGGGGACATATAGCTGGTAACTGGAGCCTTGAAGGCAGTCTGTGCAGCATCAGAACAGAAACTATTTCTCTTTGCCACCTGAAAAGAACATTAGCAGCATCAGTAGCAGGGGAGTCTTCTGGCATGCTTTGATTACCCTGAACCTGTTGCTTGTTATTCATTTAACAACATAGATTTTCAAAAATCAAGAATTATAGTTTTAGCACCCTGTTTAAATGTTGCATGCAGATTTAGCATGAAAGCATTCCTTCAAGGTTTGTCAATTGGAGATGGAAGTACAAAGAATAAATACAGTGGAACCGTGCTATCACACCCATCCTTCAGACGAACCTATGGTGGGGGGGTGTGTTAAGAAGGATGGGTTATCTGGGGCTTTTTATAAAGAATGAAACATTCGGGCATTTTGCATAAGAGTGTGCAGAGGAAGGGATGGTGTGAAGCCAAGGATGTATTCATAGGATTCTATCACATTTTCAGTAGCAGTAGTTCATCTCCCTCCATATGCCAATAGCGGAAACCTTTACTTTCGCCAACACTATTAGTTATTCATCTCATACGCAATATATGCCAGAAATAGACTTTGAGCACACTTTTAAACATCCAACTGCCTCCCATTCTTAGCAAGCCCAGATTTTGCAATCACATGCTTTCCTACATCCCATATGCCACTGTCCAAACCTCCATCAGCTTGCCTGTTACATATATTGCCTGTCTTGTTGTGTTGTGCATAATATACCCCTTCTTGAAACTGTGCAAGTGTTGTTCCATTTTACTGTTACTGTTCCATTTGTGACTTTTTTTTTTATTACTTTTTGCTTATCCAATGGTGTCTGACAGAGATGCAGATGAGCCACAGATATACCAGTGAACCAAAAGAAATGCTCAAATTATCATTTGATTTGCAGTGAATTGATTACAGATCTTATACTGAAATTAATGGTAGCAAAAAAACTTGATTCTACTTCTTTTTTTTTTCTTGCTATCAATATTCTTTCCAACAAATTTGAGTCGTCAGAAATAAAAAAAATGTTTGTTATCAGAGGAAAAGTTCTGAAGTGTTCAATACTAATTTGATGATTTTCATTTTTTGTTATTGTGACTGGGCATGCATCATTTCTAGTGTAACCTTACTGTTTGTATGAAGTTGGATCAGTAGGGCATGAGTTTGAAGAAGTCTTGAACATTTGAATGAAATTTTAAATTGCAAATTTCATGTTAAACAAAAGACATTTTTATGAACAAGATAATGTCACAAACTTCTGGTGAAAGGAAATATTTTTCTTTAACCATAACACCTCTCTACCTCTCTGATGGTAGGATAGATATTTTTTTAACATATAATTCATACTCACCTCCCACTGTATTGTATATGTGTTGTACTTCTGAGTGCCATTACAATCTTCATAGCTAGAAATATGAATATTGTGGTGCATTGTTACTAATTTTCCTGACTTCATTTATTATGCATTGCCTGTAGGAATTTGTATGCTGTCAGTAAAGGTGTCATATTAAACTGTGAAGTCATGATGATGGTTGGTTTTTTTTCTAGATTTTAGAATACGCAAAGGCTAAATTAAAAAAGACCGTGAATGAGGAACCCTTAAGTTTTGTTTGCAAGAGCAGAAGCAATAGCACTCACCTGTGATTCATACACAAATGTTTGAAAGCATGTTAGTCGTCATTCATATCAAGAATGTTAATCCAGTCATGTCGCTTGTTGTATTGTGGAAATTTCATATCTCTGTATGTAATGGCTTCAGTCTATGCATTTCACCAGAAGCTTGAGCTAATCTCAATATTTTTTTTTTTCTTAGCTGCAGTTAATTGAGATTATCTTTCTATTTTTACGACACACTGCTGATTGTAGATTGCTGGGCTCTCCCAGAGGAGTAAAGCCATGACTTACTCTGTTGGCTTGTATAAACTTTCAAATCTCTCAGAACAACTGTTTATCATAATGGAAATAAAAACCAACCAGCCAAACAAAGATAACCAGTATTTAGTAATTGTCACTTCATGAACCCACTTGTATTGGCTCTGTTCTTTACTAACATACAAAATAAGAAAATGACCAAGATTTCCTATCAATTTATTCTATAGGCGTTGAAGCAGCTGACCTCTGTTGTCTCCAGTGACGACATCAAAAAGAGGAAGACGGCCACTACGGGGAGAGATTCCAAATCCAAGCAAGCAAAAGGCAGCAAGAACACATCATCCAGTAGTACAGTGAAGGAACTGTCAGAGGAAACTAATAGTTCTGATACAGACACTTCTTCTCTGTTTCTTGGACACAGCACAATGTCGTCTTCCTCTTCAAGTAGTTGTGGTGCTTCGGGTGTTAAATCAGGTAAGCTTTTTCACAATGTACTATTCTCAAAAAGTTGATTTCACACAAAGGCAACAGACCACTCTCAGTTATATGCAGTCATCCGGGCATCGCAAGCCACAACTCTAGCAGTCATTACTTACACTTTCTGCTTCGCCATTGTTAGAGGAATATGAGCGACTGATACAGTTGTTGCATTGAGTTTTGGTGGTTCATAAATCTTTTAGAGGTGAAATCTGATGATTCAGCCACACTGCTATTTACATTTTGCTTAAACCAGAAGTCAGCTTCTTCGGAGTTGACCATCAAGAACAGTCCGTAAGGAACATAGAAATATAAACCCTTTCAACATTATATAAAGTCACAGAAGAACCATGCCTGACCTTCTTTAATTACGACTGTATTTTTTCGTATATTTTCTCTATGTGTACCTTTTTTTTTTTTTCTCTCTACTTTTATTGTGGAGAATTATACCTGGTAATATTTTTTTTCTTTACTTTTCTATTTTGTCATGAAGATAAAGACAGCTCTCCACTTGCAACATTAGAACAACCTTGGGCAGAACCTGTAAATAAGCTGTGGCAGTTTCTTCCCCATGATTTATCAGCTGTTGTACAGTACAACGATGCTATGGCAAGAAGATTGCCTCACTGTGCTGTCTGCTCCCTCTTCCAAAGATTTGATGTAAGTAATGCCTGACTTCTTTGCTTGAAAGATATTCCTTCCATTGTCATTCCATAGTAATAGTGATAAATAAACTAGTTCTGAAAGCAGTGGACTTAACAGGCAATGTTTAATGAATTTGTGAAACATGAATATACAGTATTGCAGATTTGTGATGGTTTAGCATTTATTATGGCTTACAACACATGTTCTTATGTTAACCTGTATAGTTTCAGTATGAATTGA
The DNA here is from genome assembly GCA_033807755.1 of Ellobium chinense. Classification (NCBI taxonomy): domain Eukaryota; kingdom Metazoa; phylum Mollusca; class Gastropoda; order Ellobiida; family Ellobiidae; genus Ellobium; species Ellobium chinense. The sequence continues at coordinate 1,133,815 of JAWQUT010000077.1, read as the reverse complement.
TTATGTTGATAAGTGAGCAATGCTAGAAGTAGGATCTGTTCAAGTAGTGATTAGAGGCTTTTTACATCTGAAATTTTTATTTCAAATCTGAATCAACAGCCAGAGAAAGAGATGGCCATTTTCAGTGAAGAATCAAGTGAGGATATTCCAGATCGGACGCTTCCCATGATTCCAGAAGCTTCATTTGCTGTTAGTGCCACCAACAAAACCCCTTTCTGTGATTACTCCCCACTTGACGATGATGGGCTAAGTGCCTTATTACAGTGTAAAACTTGCCGCGTTTGTGTTCATGCAAGTAAGTATTGCATTTCCATCTGTTGCTGCATGTCATTATTTTGTTACTCCAAACACAGGCCATGTCCTAAGGGGAATATATGTATATATATATATATATACTCACGATCAAAAGTAAGTATACACATCAGTCATAACCCATAGCAAAAAGCCAACGTGACAAAAGGAGATGAAAATTGTTTTTGTCAAACGTGGAGTTCCTTTTCAATTAAGTTCACGGAAAAAGAACTGGGATTTGAATCTGGGGTCTGAAATCCCACGTTTGTGGAGAGGGGTCAAAACACAAAATCAGAATCAGTGTCCATGAGTGAGTCCCAACTAAAAGATGATGAATCTTGGTTGCGAGCCTTCTCCTTCATATTCATTGCTGTAAATGTGAAGTCACACTTGAAACTAGTATCTTAGACTAGGCTAATACCGCCACAGCAAACCATCAAGAATAATGCTAGCAGTTTAAATTTTCATTTAATGTGGAAGAGATGAGAGAAAATTGTTGTCAGTAACAAGTTTTTACTTGCCTTGGTTGAGCTTGTGACATCATCCCTTTCCCTCTTCAGGCTGTTATGGTGAACTTCAGGCTGTGTCTGCTAATGAGTGGACTTGTGATGCTTGTAAAAATGAAAACAGCAGCCCTGACAGCGTGGTGAGTATAAAAATATCTCTTGTAAAGTTGCTCTTGTATTTGGTGAAATATTTCAGTAATATACCACTATTCATATTCAGAAATGACTCCTTGAAAAAAAAATAAGAGAAAGTGAACAGCTTAGATAAGTTTGCTTTGCCTCTATTAAATTGCATTTAATGTATATTTATTAGTGTTTCCACCCAAAGTGGCTGCCGATAGAATCATTTGAACACTTGTTTTGTGTGTTTTGTTTTTAATTATGTTTTCATTGTGAGGTGTTTTGACTCAATATTATATTGTAATATGTGCTTGGAATAAGGCGTGAAACCTTCATTAGTTTGTATCTGGTTCAGTGTCATCCATTGCCCTTGCTTTTCCTCAGTCTTGTGCACTGTGTTGCCTGCGTGGAGGTGCCCTCAAACCAACAACAGATGGACGCTGGGCTCACATAGTGTGCACTCTGGTTATAGGTGATGCTTCCTTTGTCAATGTTCGGGGCAGAGTACCCATCAACATCTCTAGCATTGGTCAAGGAAGATACAAACTGGTAAGTTGATTCTTACACACTTTTTTTTTCTCAGGGTTTCCACAGACCCAGACAAAAAAAAAAAATATCTTGATAAAGTGCCATTGGTATTTGCAGATCTAGAAAAGACTTAAGAGATAAATAAGCAAAATGACCACCTGACATGGAAAACTTCTGGAAAATTTGAAGAATTGATGGTGATGGTTCATAAGTTTGTCTGGAACTGCTCTTCCATACATCAACCAGAGAGAAAAACTATTGAACAGCAGCTAAATTTAATGTTGTGTGATGGTTTTAATTATTTTATTATCAGTGGAAAAATGTTAGACTTCCTGGAAATATGGAAAAGCCCTTCAATAAATTTTTTATATACTTGGATTAGTTAACTCTTCCTTATATCTTCTGATTCTGTGACTAAATGCTTTCTTCATTCTCTTTCCTCATTCAGAAATGCAGCCTTTGTGCTCCAATCATCCAAAATGTCTCACATCAAACAGCATGTGTCCAGTGCTCCAGTGGGCGTTGCACAAAGTCATTTCATGTTACCTGCGCCTATGCCGCTGGCATCAAGTTTGAGATTAGTGACTGGCCAATCCCCATTTATGTGTCGTGCCTGAAGCATCTCCTCCACCAGCAGCGAGGAGAGGGACGACAAGAGAAGGAGCTTCCAGACCTGAACACAGGAGACAGAGTGGTAGCCAAGCACCGCAATAAGAGATACTACTGGGCCAAGGTAGTGGCTGTGCAGCGACACAGGCTCTATGAGGTGGACTTTGATGATGGCTCCTTCAGTGAAGATCTGCTCCCTGAGGATATTGAGGTAAAGGAACTTTAATGGAACTTTGATATTAAGTATTCATTTAGTAAGTATAATTTGTTATTAAGTATGAAATTCACATGCATGGACTCATTATTATTCTACTATTTTTATTCTTCAGGTGAATCTCTTTAAGTATGCCTCCATAATAAGGATATCCTTACTATATGCACTTCTTAGTCTATGCACCAAGACATACTTTGCCTTGTGGTTCTGCTGTACACATCCTTTGATGGGATACGGGAAGAAGGAATTAATGTTCTCAGAGTTTGCAAATACTCAATTTTTAAGCATTACATTTGAAACAGATCATCTAGTTGGGAGAAAATATGTTGTATACCGGTATCAAGTATGTATGCCTCATGTTACCATTGTCCTAGATTTTAGTTACTGAGCAATAAAACACAGGACTGCAAGTCACAAAGAGAATTAAAACACATATCACACTGAAATGGTTTTATTCTGAGGAGATTTTGTCATCAGAACAAACTATACTGACTTGTCACAAGTAGAAGTTCAACTTGAGATGTCAGTTTTGAGAAACACACACCATGTCAATATGATGTGCCACTACTTCACCTTAGATTGGAGGGGTGTCTTTAAATTATCAGCCATGTTTGGTGCCAAAACTACATTTTTTCCCCTTAATATTCAGGGTCTGTGGCATGAAATCGTAACAGTGTGCAGGATCTACTTGATTCAGAAGTTTGATTAGCTGAACAGTGTGACTGTCTCTTTCATATGTGTCACAGTATATGCATCAATCAGATGTTCACCTGTTTACAGGGAAGAGACAGTGTTCGAGACGGCCCTCCACAAAAGGGAGAGCATGTCCAGATCAGATGGACTGATGGAGACTTGTATGGAGCTACTTTCCGCAGAGTTAATGTCCAAGATTGTTACACAGTATGTTTAATTGTATTTATGTTTCATGTGTAAGAAATGCTTGACATAAGAATTACACTATGCACTTGTCTTATGAGTTATTGATTATGAAAAATGGTTGCCTGTTGTTATCACATTTTCTTGGAGATGACAGTGGATTGAGATAATAGATTTTATGGCACAGTCATAGATATTAAATGGAGACTTTTTATTCACTGCTTACACCTTTTCCTTACCTTTGCAGAAGCAGATTTAAGATATTATGAGAGGTGTCTGTTTAAATCACTTGCTAGATACCAATGTGTACTGTGAGTATCTTTGTCAGCGGCATTCAGTTTTAATTTGATAATTTCAGATTGAATTTGAGGACAGTTCCCAGCTTCCAGCCAAGAGAGAGGAACTGTGGGGGGAGAATGAGGAGATACCAAAACAAGTGAAAAACAGGATGGTGAGTGCACACTACTTTTCACGCATGTCTCAAGAAAGTAGCATAAAGCAGATTTGTAGGCAGCGCCTTTTAGTGTGAAATCCCAGACTTTGTGTACCTTTGGTATTGGAGTGTAAGGTGGTGGACAGTGAACTCACCTGAATAACGTATCCTCGAGAGCTTGGGAAAAGTTGTGATTAAAAGGAGGTTTGGTTAACCTGTAATTTTTTGATAGAAGAGTTATCTGGATTGCAATTAAGCAGTTGACTTTACATATTAATTTGGTCAGACAGTATGGTATACAATGGAACACAGATGATGTGGGCAGTTAGATGTTCACACAGTATGTTTTACCAAACTGTGTTATTGAAGGATTATGAGTAGCATCATTATAATGAATGAACAAGAACACAGCACTGTTTTGAATTACTGCTGACGAGAGAGCTGATGGTTCTTCTCACTTTCAATGTTACAACACTTCAGAGGGCAGTCTTTTTAGCTAGCCTTATCTCAACAGTGACAGCAAAATCACAACACTTTTCACTATTTTTCAGTAAGACAAAATTGCCTGGCATTGTTTTCATGTGTCTTGGGTTTTTTTTAATGTAGAATAAGTGAAATAAAAATGAACAGCTCTAAATTTCTAATACTATTATTTCTTTCACAGTCACAGGCGACCGAAAGTCGATTTGATCTGTTTGAAGATAGTGAGAAAGCAGAGTCTGGTAATGATGGACGCAGAAAAAAGAAGAAAGTCAACTACAAAGTCTTGGGGAAACAAGGGGAACTTCTGTGAACAATACAAGATCTTCTAAACTTGATATGGAAGTTGTATGGAAAAGTGAAAATTCTTATTGGGACTGTGTGCGGCTGGGTCAAGTGTAGATTTAAAATAGAACAAGTGCAACAGGTGTAGCAGGTGTAGCAGGTGTTAGATGAGTTGTGTGTTGTTGAGAATGTAATTGTATAACTGTGACATGGACATCTCAGGTTGTTCAGCTTTGTGATGAGTTGTCAGTATTTAATGCCCATCACACACTAATAGTTGAATCTGTAAACAGAACATTTTAAATAGAATGTCTGGTTGTTGTAATTTTCCCACTCTGGATTGTTTAATGTCATAATGACATGGCTCAAATAATACATGCTGGCATCTTACATTGGCAGCTGGCTTTTTGCAAGAGACAGATTGTATATGCTGGGCAGTGCTGGTAGCTGAGGACAATTGTAGAGGATATAGACCCTAGAAATTTATCTGAGAATACTATAGAAATTGTGGATGAAGAATAAGGCTTTCTGCTTGCAGATTAGTTGGATGGAATACTGAGGAGTGGTAATTTGCTGTGTTATTCCTATTAACAGCCAGCAGCCAGGCTTGGGATGATGACATGGTGTTGCCAACATCATTTTAAAATGTATGAGTAATTAACAAGCCACGCAGAGGATTTAGGAAAGGTGCTTGCCATATAAGCTGGTGGTAACTGTGGTGAAAGGGCTTCCACAATTGTTGATATATTATGCATTTTGCCAGACTTGCCCAATCCTAGACATGTTGGAGCTGGCTCTGTTGACACACTTCTTCCTTGTCAAGCATTAGCACATGAGCTTGGCTCAGCTGGTTTCATCAAATTGTGATTGTCCAACACTAACCACAAAACTTGAAATATTTTGTAGACTAGGAGCCAAAGATATTCCTGTGTCCACAGTCAGGTACATAAGAACATGGCACATGCCCCCATTTACAGTTGACTTTGGCATTGCTAACCACATACCTGACAGCCACATCTTTCATTTTGTCGGTAATTTAATGAAGACTTGTCAGGCCATGCAGCAATGGTTTGGTTGGTAAGTTATGCTGTGGAATATATATTGACATTTTTTTTCCAGATCATAATGAAACCAAAATGTTCATTTCTCCTTGTTAACTACTTTGTTGGCCCGCTCCATTTAAGAGTGGGTGGATTTGATTAGGTCATGGGATATTTTCACATCGTTTCTGTGACCTTCAATATGAATTATGCAATGTCTGTTTTCTTTCAAAATCCATCAAAAAAAAAAAAAAAAAAAATTTANTCAAAAAAAAAAAAAAAAAGACTTTACAGTTCCAGAGTGAATGTCTTAACTTGACAGAAGATAAATTGTGGCATTTTTGCCCCCATACACTGTTAAAAGAATCACACCGGTGCCATATAACTCACACTTGGACAGTTGTTACATGTGTGAAGCTGAAGAATTAATAAGTAGTCATTTGCCATTACCATGCAAACTTCAGAGCTGGCAAAACCATCAATTTGTGAAGGCATCCCATGTGTATATATCTATGTCATGTAGATTGTGTCAGTATATTTGCGTGATGTGTTCATAAGTACGGAAGGCATTGAAGGTATTTTACATGTGCAGCAGTGTCAGGAATAGCCTGGCTGAATTCAAAATCAAAGCAAAGACTGAAATGGGAAGTGCCATGCAATGGCCTGAGAAAAATGCTGCCTGAAATCTCTGTAAATGAGCCCAGAGTCTGTTGTCACTGAACAAATCTGCAAAAATGCAGCCATACAAATGTAAATATTGTCTATTTGAAAAACCTTGATTTTTACTGAAATAAACATAACTAGTCAGTTGATCTGTTGTTAGGCCCTGTCTTGGTGAATTTTGATTAGTTGTTTTCCTCGTGTAGTCTCCAGATGCATAAACTTGCTTGTTTATTTTCTCTTTTATGTAGGAGGGGGCGTGGGGGGAATAGATAATGTCTTTTAGGGGGTCAGGATTTGACAGCATGAGGATGTATATTATGATACATCCTGGAAAGTACCAGTGGCTGTAAGCAGAATCCTTGCATTCATTTGCACAGTCTGTTAACTACAATGAACACTGCTACACTGCTGCTGTGTTTGGGGTTTCCCTTGGTTATCACAAAGCATCAAGTAATGCAAGGATTATGCACAGGACTTGGACTTCCTGACCCTGGAACAGAATATTATGGCTGCTTATTCTACAGCTGTCGACAGAGTTGACAGAGAGAAGGAGGTCAATACTTCAGTTAGAGACTGATTTATACAGTGTGCACCCACTGACATCTACCAGGAAATGATCAACCCATAGTCTAAAACGAACCACTTCATAAGGTTAAGGACTGTCTTTGAATAAGCTTAAACGTGGATCATGCAAGCCTTGTTAGAGCAATTCTTCCACAGTCAGATCAAGGGAGGAGACAAATTTCAGATTTGGATTTGAGGATGATGTGAAGTGCTCTTGACAAGAACAATTTACTCAGAGCTTTGACTTGCAGCTAGCTATGAAACATTTATTAAGGCAGCATCGAGTGTTAAATGTGTTTCCCTGTTTGCATTTCTCTTGTTGTCTGTATTCTGGAGTGATATCAATTGTCACTCTGCTGTTATTATCTCCAGTTGTCTGATAACTGCTGTTAGGCGTTTCTCTTCGCTGTCACTTAACTATAGACTTCCATTTGTTTTCAATCCATTATTCAGCCACATATACTGTGTCTTTGTATTTCATGTAACATGGGATGTTTGCTATAAAAGGCAGTTGTAGGCTTGGTGAAGAGAATAGTGCAGGGAGAGGCGGAAGGTTGTGTTGGAATAATCATTTGGGCTTCAGTGAAATGCTGTGCATTTGGAGGAGGAAAAAGGATAAATTAGAAGGAGAATGAATGAAATTTGGTTTGCAAAGTTTGCTACAATTGGTTTTAGAGATGGTTTGTTATTTAAATCAAAAGTGATTTGATTTCAGCTGTTTATAATGTTCAGATTTTGTTTTGTTTACTGATAAATAATAGGTGTTCAAAATGATTGAGTTTTGACTCTTGTGATTTGCCCAATTTTGAACACCTGCTCGTCACTACCCCCGAAGTATCTGTTTTTTTGGCGGTTAGCCCAATATAGGCATATCCTTAATCCCTTCTCTATGTGTGATGTAGTCTGCGTCTGTACCCATTTTTGCACAGAGTTTTAAAGGTATAAATACTTTCTGAAAGTAGTGTTCCTGTACCCATCTGTATCCATAGTCCTATTTCTGAACACTCCCAACAAAGCCACACTGTTGAGAGCTAACATCCTGACAAGAGCAAATACAAAAATACTACAGTCCGTAAACTTTGCTTTGTGCAAGCTATTCATCGAATTACTCAAAAACCCGCTGTTAGATTTCTCTGAATATTTGCATCAACTTATACTTTCTTATGGACATTACAGATATTATTTTTTGTTAACAGAATGATAACAGGTATCTAAATTCCCTTCTGTAATCTTTATAAACTGGATCGTTCTGGGTTATTTTTATCAATAAGGAGGTTTACAGTACACAAATTAGACTTCAGAGAGTGAAAAATCGACCAGGTGCGTATCTGTGATCTACTAAAATGGAGATATCAAAATGATCAAATCTAACGTGGCAAGGCTAACATACACACAAACAAAAGAGTGAGAATAATGTAATTATGTATTAGTACCCTCACTTTTACGTGCAGTTGTGACTCACAGTATCTTGTTAACTTTCCTCTTCCGAATCACTCGACTCTGTGGTTACAACAGTTGATGGCTGAATAAAATGAAGTCCATCGTTTTTCCAGTACTCATCTTCCTTCTTTACAGTGCAGTCAACACATTTCATCCAATATTCTCTGTCTATTTCAGACAACGCCGACAGCGTCAAAGCGTTTGTCTCTTTCATTTTGAATGTTACATTTTCACTTGCAATGGTGCCCTTTACTTTAGCCCACACTAACTCAATTGGATGTAAATGAAAATGGTAGAGGGGTAACCGCAGACACACATGTCCCATTTCTTCAGTTGTTTTATCAATTTTGTAAAGTTTTGCTTGTTTTGTCTCTTTACTAGAGAAAGTAATTCAGGCTTCAAACTAGTTTCCTGGACAGGTATATTTTCCTTTCTCATCTATAATGGTTTTCTTGGTACTGGAGGATGTGGGGATTTTGTCAGCTGAAGAAACCACATTATGATAGGATGCGTTGTCCATAAGTATACATGATGGCCTGTCTAAACTAGGCAATAGTTTGGTCTCTATCCATTCCTGAAACAGGTCGCCATTCATTTCAGAATGATAGTCGCGGTTATCAGTGGATTTGGCTTCAAACACAAGTTCAGCGTTTGAAATGAAACTAACCTCTCTGCTCCCTGCATGAGCAATGATGAGCCTTCGACCTTTGCTGCTTGGTACCTCTCTTCTTACTGATCCATCCACTGACATCCACTCTTTATCAGATGTATGGTGAGAATTTACCCAGGTCTTGTCCAAGTAAACGATATCATATCCTTCTTGTCTTTTTTCCTCAACTTGTCGGAGATACTTGGCTCGGGCCGCAGTAAGATGTGATTTCTCACACAATACATTTCTTTCGCTCGATGCTTGGCGGAATGTAAATCCCATTGCTCTCACAACTTTCCAAAGAGTTTGTTTGGACACATCAATATTGTTGTTTTCTCTTAATCTAGCTTTCAATTTCCTCATGGTAAGGAGTTCTTTCCTTTGAAAAAAAATCTGACAGAAAACACCTCCGTCAAAAGAATCTAACTTTTCTTTCTTGCTTGTTATTTTCACATATGGTTCTTTTTCATCATTTACCAAGAGACGAAAACTTTTGTCTTGAGATGCCCAGCGCATGTTGGACTCGCAGTGCGGGTTCGAAATCTTGTGATACGGGTGACCAAGCCTAACCTCTTTACAAAAGTAGTTGTACAAATGTAGACATATTTATTTAGATCTACCAATGTGCAGACAAAACAGCAGAGCCGCTAATGACTAATTTACGCCTAAATGAGACACAGTGTGAACGTAACATATTAATGCGTTCAATAAAGATGCTTCCCCTGCTCATGAGTACATAAGAAGGTTTTTACATGCCAGGCCATTGTAATGATTTTTAAAAAATATATAAAAGGAAAAAGTGTACACGAAGTTTTGAACGGAACATGGAAATGATATGTTCTATTATGGTAAACTTATGATACTTTGTAATGTACGACATGATAGATTATCGAGAATATTTTACTAATAAATAATAAGGAAATTTCTAAATTACCAAATTCTAATCATTGAAATCAATATTTTCATAACGTCCAGACCCATACAGGGGCTGATGCAAAATTTTAGAAACATCTAATGACAGGTTTTTGAGTAATTCGGTAAAAGGTGTGCACAAAGCAAGTTTACGTACTATCGAGTGACTTCTCTTTGGTCACACACATTTTTACTTCCAGGCCAACCAACCCCTCAAGCTGTTGTCTGGATTAGGGTGCCTGATGACACTACTGTGTAGTGGAAATGAAAACAGGAGTGTCTGCCAGGATTTTACTCTTGGTTTATTTTTGATTGTTATTGTGAGTTCATCACTGCTTCTGAAAAGCATTGCTTTGGAAATAATCCACTACAACAGCGTTTCTGAAGCCACCTATGTTTGCATGTATTTCCTGCATACAGTCTAATGAAGCCATGGTAACTTGATAACATTAGTGCTTGAAACACATGAGGTAGTGAAGGGGTGCTTGAAACACATGAGGTAGTGAAGGGGTGAAGTTTTTATGATTTGTGAGTGTGGTTCAAGATAATCAGTTCTATTGTCCACCTCTTTCAATTGAATCAACAAATTGAAATGAGACAATTTGATTTTTAAAGAAAAGTTGTAATGACTCTGGCATATGCCATAAAGTGTATTTACAACTCTTACTTCTTGGCTGGAAATGTGAATGTATTTTCTAAGGCCAGCCAATTCCCTAAAGAACTTGCACATTTTGTCTCTAATGCAATTGTTCTAATATAGTTGTACAGATGTCTGAGAATCACAGCATAATCCACTGCAGCAAAAAAGAATGTAGTGAGCTTGAGCAGTGATCTGTCTATAATACCTGTCCCTTATGCAAAGATTTCATTCAAGAAATTATGAATTCACTCTATTTTCATACACAAGACCTGCATTTTGCATCAGCTTCATAATACGGTAAGTTTGTCCATAAAATGTAACAGAATTTCTAGACATGATGTTGTGAAGTTTCTGTAACATATCTGTAAATTTTTGTCATTATTTATTACCTGACTTTATACACTGGAATAATTTACAGCATTAAAAATTGTTCTGCTCTTCATTCATGTTTAACACTAGTATATACAGTGTATTCTGTTCCAGCTTTATGTCATCACTCACTAAAGTGCCATGAAAGGATATTAGGATAAAGAGAGAGAGTTCAGAGAGAGTTTTATAAGAACAGCTGCTCTCCTCTAGACATAATGGAAACTAATCTGATGGTGGCCACCCACATTTACCTTTTTTTTTTTTTCAAAGATTGTGTCATACTCATAGCCTGGGAATATTGGATGATATGAAATTACAAGAATGTAAGCATGTTTCCAGTGGGACCACTGAAGTTGGTGAAGAACAGAGAGAAAGAGAGAGAGAGAGAGAGCAGTCACTAGCCTCTAACTGCACAAATGTCAATGCAATGCTTGGTTACATTCCCTGGCAATAATAACAAACATTATCAAAGATAAACACATTTTACTGCTTTTTCTCAACATCCATGAACACAGATTTGCACACTCTGAAATTGCATAACAAAACCCTCACTTTAATAAATTCACTCTGGCCCCATACTGCATGAGTCGAGTAGAACAAATATTTGTTCACAAACAAATGTGCCCTGCATTCTACCTGCAAGCAGTTAAGAAAGCTACCTCCACTATTTTTTTCCTTTCTCTGCTTTAATGTTACACAGTTTATTAACACTTTCTTCACCTTGTTCACCCATACAAGCACCCTGCTGGTGCCACAACAATATATTCAATATGCAGTTTGAATAAAGGAACAATAAGGAACAGCCGGAAGGTGAGGGATAACTGGGGCAAATATTCGTACACTAGATCTGCATCACTTCTGAAACTGTAGTCTCCAAGTTACGGGTGTCACTTTATTAAGGCAGGTTCAGCTCATAGCAATGACATACTGAACTGGGGACTGCACCTAATGTGAACAAAATCAGCTGTATTATACATCACTAATAGAATTTGTATAGAGTTTTGTTTGCAAACAGTTTCATTTGCAGGAAGTGGATTTATAAATTCAAGTTGGCTATTACAGCATTTTCATGTCCAGGAGTTTGGCAACATGAACGTTGAATCTTGACTAATCTCAAAAAATGCTGAGTTTAATAGCAGGGAAAGATGACTTAGTCCTAACCAATAGTAGCAAAATATTACATAGCAGATGCTGATCCTCAGGGATTTTGTTTGTGCATGACATCTTGGCACATTTACATCATGAAAGTTGACATGGAGCACACACATGAAAGAGATGGCTGACGACCCCTATGCCTTTTGGAACAAAGCTGTCACTGGCCACAAAAACCTCTGGTCACAAAACCAACTTCTTTGTCATCCCACATTGTCTATGGCGTAGCACAGGAATGTGAATGCCACCATCTTAATGCTGTACCATGAATGTGATGCTTGCCTCAGGTGCAAATGGTCACTCACTCCATACCATTATTGAGGGTAAAAGCAGGTATCACACTTATGGTATAACATAGAGGTGGATAGCATTTATGCTCCTATACCATACCATACCATAGATGATACACTTCTAGCTCTACTATTTGGTACAGCCATCTATCAAGAGAAAAGTTCAGTACAAGAGTGCAGAGCCTTATAATAAGTACAACCTATAAGCTGGTATTAAAAAACAATGTTTGCAAGGCACACACTGGGACAAAACATTACTACAAAATGTGCAGCACTACCAACCTACCTGGAAAAATGTGCAAAAGTTTGTCCTGGATCCCCTGAATGAAGTTTTAAGAATCTTAAGCACTGTTACTGAGAGGGTGAGGCTCCACACTTACTTAATTTTTAACTCCATGGCATTCAGACTTCCCCAGGTTCTCTCTAAAACACTCATGTGTTTCAAATAATGTTGCAGTTAATAATGAACTCTCAAACAACATTTTACTTGCCTTTTAACTTATTGGGATCTTCATAATTTTACTTTATTGGCCATTTAGAAAAACCAGTAACCCACCATGCAAATTCATTATGGCAATAAAATTGCAGAAAAGTAAAAAAGAATGTAAACAATGTAAACATTTAACTTGCAAATGTCTTCCACTGTCAGGGACTCTCACAAAACTCAACAAAATCACAGATCTTCACATCAGAATAGAACTTAAGTTTTCATCCAAATCATTTTAGGCCGGGTTTCCATAGGACGGCACACGGCTCACGACATGTCGGCACACGACATGTGACAGGTCTTGACCCCCCTCACATAGGAGACGCGACACGTGACAAGTTGGAACAGCATAGGCAGTCACACTTCCTTTCGTCAGCATGGATTCTTCTGATGAAGATACTTTGATTGCGCTAGCATTGCTAATAAATACAACCATTGTTAACCATTTTGACTGTGAAACCTGTTTATATCAAAATTAATAGAATATCGTAAACGGGAGGGGGGGACTTTACACAGTACAATATACTAATCTGGTGGAAATTTACTATCAATATCTTCCCAAACTTGCTTTCTTTGTTCTTTGTTGTGGTAGTCTGCATTTTGGGGGTCCCAAATAAGTGGTCGGGCCCTCACAAGCTCAATAACCTTCTTTTTGTAGTCGTCCATGTTGAGTTCACCTGTCACACACCTCACAAAAAGTGAACAAATTGACTTTACAACACACGCGGTTTTCGTTATCGCTGTGCCGTGTCGTCCTATGTAAGCCGGTACTCTAAATCTTTGCGCCCACTTTGGTTTTCACGCGTGAGGTGCGTTGTGTGCCGCGTGCCGTGTGCCGTCCTATGGAAGCCCGGCCTTAGACTACTCAGAACACGAGTACACATTAGATTCATGTAATCCACCTGTATCATTTCTTCTTGTTTAGAAATTGCACTTGGTGCCGTGCACTACATATAAGACCACCCTCAACTGCTAGCTAGGAATACACCAAAGACAACAACAACCTTACAGAGAGGGGGAGGAGGGGAAGAAGGCAAATGCAACAACCACAAATGATCTGTTTTTCTTTATTTTTTTTTTTTTACATTGTGTCACAAGAAACAGTACAAAAAAAATCAAACCATGTATACAAAAACCATGTATGTTTCATCAGGAAGGAAAGCCACAGATTGATGGAGATATTCATTTCATGTATCACATACAACATTTAGGTACAATTCAGTTTTCAAAAGGAAGGCAATTCTGTCCCCGCAGCTAAGTAAATAATTTCAATCTTTGGGCATAGAACTGATGCTGACATGTGACAGAGAGAAAGAATACATATCTGTATGTATTTACATTTTTGTAGACAAAAAGAAAGAAATGAGTGGGTTGCACGTACATGACATTATCATAAAATGCATTGACTTATCATTATCAGTTAAAAATTATACAGGAGTGCAGTTCATTATATACATACATATACTGTACATTCATCACCTTCCAACACAAGTCATTTCCAATATAATAATATTCACGAAAAAGTCCACAAAACTAATGGTTTCCCCAAGCTGGAATACAGCCACTTTACACTTGTGAGAGAACAGTCTCCTGATTGAGCAATAAACACAGTGTCACTCTCCACTCCTCTATCCCACCACCCTGGCACCTCTGGGAGCAAATTTATTTCTTGTTCTACAAACACAGTAACTGACTTCTAGACTTCGATCTTGCTACGGGTCTTTGATTTACATATCAAGCCTAAGAGGCTGTTAATTTTTTTATAAAAAATGAAATTTAATATCACTGCTGAAATACTGTACATTTATATGCTTTCATTCTGAGTAGTTGATCTGAACCATTCAAAGACCAACAGTGTGCCACACTGACTGTGGACAAACCCCTGTAAACAGCTGTATTCCAGCTTGGGTCCAGTACACATAAGGACTGTCATGCCAAGTTCAAACTCAAATCCTTAAGACCCCAAGTAAGAATTAAATGGATCACACTGACACGCACTGAACATGCAATAATCTAACCATGCACATTCCTCGATGTTTCTTAAACTCAGGTTTTCTGCCACACTTTTGTAAGTAGACTGGACTTTTCACATACCTTCTAATCATGCAGATCATTTGTATTGATGTCAAAGTTGCACTCCACAAAATCAGGTTTCAAGAAAATTAGTCTAAAATTTTTTGTGATTGTAGATTTTTAAGCCCATAAACAAATTCTCTTCTTCTCACTGAATCATCTCAACTCCCATAACTCTTCACTTCCATGAACACAAACAAATATGTCAGTAAATTACATGTTCTTATTGCCTCACAGTGTAAGTTACCAACTAACTGTTTTGGTACCAGGCTATCTATGTCATGCACATTGCTTAATTGGGCTGGAAATGTTGAATTTACTCACCTCTCATTCCAACAAGAGGATTTGAGTGAGCCACCATGACAGTGTTATACTAAATCGAATAAATTGTACTAATAACAAATTTGAGGAAAGCATATTCAGCTTTATGTGCATAGTGACAGCAAATTTCATTACACCTACACAGCTCTTCTCTTCAAACCACTAGCGCAAGACACACAAGAACCCTCCATAAAGTCCCATAGAAATTTTACTGACACTGTTATATAATAATTCCGTCCTCGACCCTCATGTAATTTCATACTAGGGTTTGAGATGTTAGGCCAATAATGGCCAAACACTCCTCAAAATGTTACATTAGAAAACATTAGTAAGGAAGAGTTTTTGTTTCACCAAGCTACTATGGAAAATGGAAAGCTGAAGTGTCATGGCTCTCAAAATAGCCCAAAAAGTGGAAAATAACAGATTTACATCCCTGTGATTGTTAAAACTGATCCACGTGTTAGAGATCACGTTGTCATTAACCTGCTGCCTCTTACGTCTAACCAAACCATGAACTGAGGAAAGCAAAGAGTTTCTGCCTGGTTTTACTGATGTCTTCTTATTAAGCCATGATTCATTTCCAAGGAATGTCTTGCCAATGGCAATGAACAACTGAAAATTGTAAAAACACAGCTGAACAAACTGAACAACTTCTGTGACTGCGCTGCAAATAAAGACATCATTGGCACATTATTACTACTGGCCTAATCTGCTGTGGCGTTCTTGCAGGGTATAGAGGAACAACTATGAAGATAACATAAAGGGGCTAAAGTTGGCTGAAAAGATTCCCACTCTTTATTACATACCAAATGAAAGACTGACAGCTTGTGGGAAAGTCTTGTTCATAACAACAGCACAGGATTACCAGTTTTTCAGGACAGCCTCAACCAAACCTTTGTTCTCATTTCAGCTGAAACAAAACCATGGCTCAAAGGTCAGAATTGATATTTTCCTTTTATACCTTTACCTACCTAGCTTAATCACAACTATTGAGTTCAGACTGGATGTGCAGTTTGACACCAACTGATCTAAGATGAATTGTGCACCAATCATCTCCTTTGTGAACTACTGGTGTTCCAATTTTGGTGTAACAAACAGAATATTGTTATCTTAGAACTAGGCCAATACTGATCACCATCAGTTCCTCTTCCTCTGTTTATAAAACAGCGCTGTACTTTGCCCATCAAAATCAAAGAAAGACATGGAGTTTTCCACAGCTTACACAAAGATATTTCCCTGAATGTGAAGATTCAAGATAATGTCACTATGAAAGTTGAGCAACAGAAATCTCCACATCTCTAATTGCATGAGCGGTTCTCATGCAGCCTCCAAACAGAAGTTTTCAACTTTCCATCGTAAACACAGTCTCATAAATACTTTCTCTATGTATGGATCAAGGAGGCAAACAAACATACGACTGTTTATCTCCTTCCACCCCTTGGTGCAACATTCCCACAGCTGTCATTTTGTATCAAGAAAAGTGTTATAAATTCTAACCATGATTCTGTGCTGTTACAGTTTTTAACCTCTGCGGTCTGAAATCTTAACACATGATGGAGATGGGGAAGTACAGTTATTGAAATATGAAAAGCTGATTTTTAAACTAATTGTGATTAATGGGAAAGTTGCACAAAGGTGTTGGTTTGCATTTTGCCATGGTACTAACACAGTCATGCAAGCCCTTATTGCCTTGTAATGCATTAAAAAATTGTCATAAGAATGACAATATTTTTGACATGAACATTTTTCTATCAAGCAAATGCAGATTTTGCAACAAACAAAATAGTGTAAGTTACAAAAGCAGAAACAAAATCAACAAAAAAATTGCCAACAGCTGTTCCTCATCTCAAATGAACACATATAAAACACAAACAAAACAAGAATGATGAATCATATTTAATATAGAATATATCTACTACCTTTCATGCACACATTGATGACAGTGAAGATAATTAATTGCATATATGGCTGACTTGTGACTTATAGACTTAGCACAATAGAAATTTCTGTAATGACTTCATGAACACTGATAAATGGCTTAATCTTAAACACAATTCTAAAAAGACTATACAAATATTTCAAATTAAACAAAAACAGGTTGTTCCAAGGATGAAATATATAAAATTATTCAGATCTGGTGATTTAAATGTGCTTTTCAAAGTAAAATTAGCAAACAAAGAAAACAGGGACATAATATCAAATGACAAACGAAAATTTCAAAAGCAGAAACAGAGAAGCAATGATGAATTGAAAGGCAAAACACTGAAGCAAAGACAGGACCACATTGTTAAGACCACAACTGTTTATTATGTCTCTAATTGCGGTACTGATTCTCTGGCTGAAATGGCTGAGTATTTTTGGCTTCTTCCATTGTTTTACGAGGGGCTCACAGTTTTCTTTTGCTACAAGAACATATTCTTGACGATTATGCTTAGAAGATGATAAAAACATCATAGAAACAGAGGATCTCACAAAGTCGCAGTTTTCCACCCAAATCAATAGTTTCTCTGTAAAATGAGTCACTTTTTCTGATAGTCAGGTTCCTGTGTTATCTCACATAAACTTTCATGTCTCACCAGTTCAAACATCCTGTGGCATATCAACATAAACACTCATAAATGAGTTGTGCTGTGCTGTGCTCAAGCCCAGGTTTCAAGAAACCAGCTGTCAGACTGTTACACTGACCAGTTAAATTACTCTAAACCTCAAGACCTTGGCGGTCAAGTACTCAAATTCTCCATCAGCTCATCCCATTCTTTTGGTTTCTATATCAAATTCACTTCTTGTTCTTATGCACCTTGCCAGAGTAAATTTATGAGCCAGTCTCCTGAAAGTTATGGTTTTTGAGGGTCCACTGTATGTTGCTAAGCAACAAAACCACATAGTCTATTTATCAAAAATTTGTTGTCAATGTGATGTGATCACATCTCCTTCCACATAGCACTGCTTTCAATAATCACACCATTGCATAATGACATGATCAAACTTGACACAGACAGTCATGAAACATGGGTTTGGTGTCAGAGGTAGAGATACTGAAGTTCGTAAAGCTTTGCTGAGTTTTCATTTGTTTCTGCCATCGACAGCATGGCACCACTCGTTCATGAGGTCATTTTCATAAAATTCATCAAAATGTAAGAAATTTCTCAAAAAAAAAGTTCTCTGAGTCTTGATGTTACAGTGGGATAGGGAAAGCTATCTGTCTTTAGAAATCATGGTCTCCCTGTTAGAATAATGGCTGTCCAGCCACTGCTAGGCAAGTGGAGAACTACGGGTTACAATACCTGTATATGAAACCATGACACTGCACTGCATCACTGTGATGGCCTACGGGTATAAATGTTATCTCTTCCTGTACTTTTACCATGGATGTAAAGCTCATCTCACGTGCAGATGTCGCTTCATCCTCAATGATGCACAATCAAATGACCATCCGCTCCTGAAGCAAGAGTCATATCCATGTAAAGCATAGGGGCAAAGAGCATTTGCACCCCCATGCCATCCCAGTGATGTCTTGTTCATACTAGCTCATAAATAAATAAACTCAAAAGGTAATGAAGAATATTGCCCACATTATAAGAAGAACCCCTTCAAGTAGGGGGTAAAATGTAGCTGAAAAGTCTTTATACTTTCTTGTAATATGGCAGAACATCTGGACAACAAAGCTGAAGACAAACTCTCATGCAATCCCAGAGCAGCATGTTTGAATTTGATCATGTTACTCAACAAAAAATTTTGAGGGTTTGTAATTTTTCCATAAGCTAATTGGGGGATCATGTCAAGTCATTAACGTCTTGACCAGAGCATTCCAATGTAAAATTTCATAAGATCTCCCTAAAAGCATCAAGTACTTGCTCGGAAATATTTCAAGCCTAATAGAGACAAAAAAGGCATCGACTTCAGAGATGCAGAACCAAACTAATGTGCTCACACCAAAGACACGAATCAAAGCAGCAGCCATGGTTCTGGTTTGTCCTTAAATTGTGATATTCCTGAGATAAACACTAGTGACAAAATAGCCTTGATGATATTAAGACATCATGAAATTTAAAAAAATCGGACAAGTTGTCTTTTCAGTAAAATAAATGAATGACATCACACACGCACACAAAAAATATGTATATATATATATACAACTTGCTTAAAGCAACAGCTAGACAAATACATAACAGCTCTCTTTCAAACCCTAGACAACTGGCTAGTCTTCTTGCTAGTAACTGACTAACCTATGCTCATTCTCGAGAGGCCACTTCTTTACATGTGTTTTGCATAAAAAGGTAATTGTTCATTCCTATTTTGTGAAGTTGAGTGTAAAAATTTAACAAGAAGAAAAAAAATGATCCAAAAATGTACAAAAAAATCTGTCAATAAAAGATAGCAACTTGCATTCAGAAGCTGTGCCAATAAGCTCAATAAACCACGTATGCTCTCTCCTAGCTAGCAAACTGCACCTGGGTACAACGTCAGCAGAATGGTTGAATTTGTTGAAAGCACTTTACAACCTGGACTCTACCTATGAAGCAACATTTCATGACCAGTTTGCTGAGACTGCTCCTTTAAACCCAACACTTCTTACCACTCACAGGAAAATGAAGGCAGCCCTATTGAGTGTAGCATCACAGCAGCAAATGGAAATTTTGTTTATGCCTGCCAAACTCACTTCATAAGCTCAGCATTTTGAGCAAATGGCAGCTTGGACACAGAAGGCATTTTAAAAAAAAAAAAGAAGGTATAACAGCGGTAGCATATTTCATGTCATAAACATAATTCACATGCAATGCTGCCTATTTCTGCAGCCCTAGACATCTGAGAAAGACATAGATCTATATTCAGAATTCTCATGAATGTTCAGTCTGGACTTATCACAATTCCTACATCATGTCTGATATATACAGTGGTTGGTGCCTGGATAATAGTAACGTTACCTCGTTACTAAGTATGACTTTCTCTTGCATGGACTCTTTTATTATCCCTTCATTCTGTTATTCAGTGGACCTGGATCTTGCATACCTCATAAAGTACACTTAAAATCACTTATATCTTTGTGAATGGAAACAGTATATTGCCAAATGACATGTAAGTATTATCAAAGTCCACTGAATAACGAAACGACAGAATCACAATGAATCCATGCAGGTGAAATTCATATTTAACACTGAAGTAAACTTATTATTGAAATACTTATTATACAGGCTCCACAATGTGTAGCACAGACAGACTTGTAATTCACGTTTGACTATGGAGGTGTAAGTGTCAAGCTGTAATTAAACCCTCAGAGAATCTTTAACAACTAACCATTTGTGTACATTATGTCAACTACTGAACTTCATATTTCAATTAAATTTGACTAATCTCTTTATATACTGGCTTACATTATATGCTGCAGCTGGAAGGACTTGGACATAACAACAAACTGAACCTGTCTAGAAATCAGGTGTTCCTAGCTGGCACGCTGGCCTCCAAGTAAACGTCCACCAGTACAAGAACTGTCCACAGTCGGATTGCATACACCACAACAACTGATCCAAGTACAAATGGTGAACTCTCAACCAGCTGCAAAATTTGCTCAAGTGATGCTCTCCTCTTCATTCACAAGATTTTACTCTCAGATACATTCTGACATGTCCACAAGATACATATCCTTTCAAAGACTCATCACTTCACTAAAACTGTCCTTGTTTACAATTGATTCTACTGTAAGCCATTTGGGAAGATGTCTCACTGCTCAAATGAGAGAATTTACACGCACTCGGCTGGAACAAGTACTGAGACGAGTAGGAAGTGAGTAGACAGTACAGATGTTATGACAGGATAGAGGAAAGAGGGAAGTGCTCAAAAGACAAATGCATTTCTCTTCAGCACTTCCTTGTTTCCTCCACTCAGTATGAACATCTGTTTGTGTCTGTTCACTCCATACTCCTTGTTCCTACCAACAATGCCTGTTGATTCTCCCACACATATTGACAACTATGCTCTATGCAAACCCCCCCGCAAGGTGAATCTCAAATCTTCCCCCAAGACAGACATCCAACAACAAAAGAACAAAAAAAATAGTGGACTTGAGTCCAGTAGAGTGTGAGCCACACCGGCACCAATGTGCACGGCATGAGGTGAGTAAATTAACAACAAGTCTGTGACAAGTCCTGAGATGGGGTATGATGAGAGAGGGCGTGAGGAGAATACAGTGCAAACTTTCGTCAAGGCTTGTGGAACCTGGCAAGGGAGAAAATACAAAAGATTGTTAGTCAAGAGTTGACAGCTTGTATATAAGATAAGATAAGATAAGATAAGATAAACTTTAATATCCACGAGGGAAATTCCGTTCACAGTTGATACACATTCAACAATAAATTACATTTCACATTCAACATTAAATTTCATTTCAGGTCATACACATTACCTGACCGCACACATTACCTGACCGCACACATTACCTGATACTGAGAATAACACTAACAGATATCCTATAAGACGAATGGGACAAAGGGAAAAGATGCATGAAGAACCAACACAGTGACAGACATTGAACAAAAACATTCAAAAGATAGTGGCAGGAGCACAACTGGCACTGACAGAATGATCACCAAGTCATTTATTGAATGAATATAAGTGAACATCTCCATAATTTCTGATCGCTCATGAAATTCACACACAATAACATGTCTCCATTTCACATGCCATTTGTGTTGGTATAAAGGGTTGGATTTCACATGATTTAAAGAGGATTTTCTACTTTATACATCAACACAACTGACACAGCTAAGGTAATTGAACAAAGAAGGAGGGCATGAGCCAGTGAAAGAGATGCACACAATTACACAGAGACAGCTGGGGGGACGCAGCTTCCTACATTAGCAGGGGTAATTCCTAGACAAAACATGTACCTGTAATGAGCAATGGGCAGAGAAGCATGATTCAGTACCTGAATCTCGATCAAGAAATATGAACATACCACTTACATCAACTATCAAGTGATCAACTGACCTTGTTAAATGTCGACTCTCTTCATGCACGTTCATCTCTTTGCTCTTGAACTCATTCAATTCTTTGCGGATAGCAGCCTGGACAAAAGAGAAATCAGGTATCACATTACTTACTGCAGAACACCTGTACTGACTACATCACAGTTTTCCTGGACTGACACAATGCAAGAACATATTGCACTATTACACGTCTGCAATGTATCCATGTATTCCTGGATTCTCATGACAATTGTGCATTTATATGAGATAAAATGACATCAACGAAGAAGTGAAATCCTGTGAAACAACAACAAAGCAGGACTACAAGTCAGATTGGTAATATGAGAACAGAACAGATGACAGTGCTCGTATGGTGCATTATTTGTGACGGCCCACAGTCAGGTTGCAGCCCAGACACACTGTTTTCACTATGAACCGGCGTCTAGTCCTCTTGGATAAGGACGAAAAACTAGGAGGTCCCGTGTGCACGTTGCGCACGTTAAAAATGCCTTGGCAGTTTTAAAATCGTAAAATAGTAGGCCTAGCGGCCGCTGTCCAGACAAACTGATAGGAAAATTCTACTAAAAAACGTTAAACAGTAACCATGAGGGTGTAATATAGCCGTAATCGTGCTGACACACCGTAAAATACAAACTCACTCATTCACTATGAACAATGAAGTCAAGACTATCCCCAGTTTATCCCAAGAGACAGCTTATAATAGCAGTGAACTTTTCATTATCGAGGAAACAGTTGGGAACAAAAATGATTCATCACTATGAAAACCAGTGTTACAATTGACACCTTGAAAGCCTATCTATCTTAAGCGCCAAAGTTTGGTGAACTTGAGTCATTACAGGCTTGGGAAGCTTGGCACTTCATACAATCCTTTCCACAGAGTTTTATCTCCATATAAACAAAACAATCTGTTTGTTATGTTGAACATTTTTATCTTATGTTCCAATGTTCTCATAGTATCAGAATTTTAAATTTCATTCTTCTCAATAATGTGCTTGTGTAGTAAGAGATCTGTAACAGCCAAAGACAGCAAATGTTTCCAAACCCAGCATCATTATACTTTCCATGTGACTGCCACACAAAAGCTGTGTTCCTAATATTCAGAGGTAAGAGATGTATCAACAACTAAAATCTGATATTTTACATCACATTCAGCCAATCCTATGTCTCCACATTTACCAGCTTGAATTTAATTGATAACCTCACAGAAACTCTACTCCTACTTCCCGGCCAACTGACACATGAGAGGTGAAGACAAAGGAGGTGAAGACAAAGGAGGAGAAAACAAGAAGCGCTTACTCTAGACATTACACTTGTGGGAATTCTCCCTCTTTCGTTCACCGAGTGATATTGGTAGACTCACCTTATCTTTGGGCGTTAGTTTGGTCCATGGTTTGTCTGCTCGTCTGTCATATTCATGTGCATCAGTAACCTCTACATAATCACTAAAGTCGATAATTTTTCTCTCTCTTAGCTCCTCTATACTGGGCCGGAAACTGAGCTGTAGAAGTGTAAGAAAAAAAGGATCTATAAAACACTGGCCATGTGGACAACACAAGTTAGCAGCCGCTGTCCGGGCAAAATTGATAGGAAAATTCTACTAAAAAACGTTAACAGTAACCATGTGGGCGTAATATAGCCGTAATCGTGCTGACACGCCGTAAAACACAAACTCACTCACTCACTCACTCTAGGATGTTTACAGTAATTTCTCTCATTATCCACTGAATACAGAATTTAAGATGTTGTTTGAATGCCAGTAACCCTACATGTACCAAACTTCCATAAAATGACTCATACACAGTATTTATACTTAACGTAGCAAGTGATCATATCAATCTTTCCTCCTCTTTCTTTTCTCCTAAGGTCATTTAGTAATATTCATAAAACAGTACAAATGATAACATTCAATACCTGGGCTATCCCACTGAGAGTGAACCATTGTTGAGTATATGTTCTCCTGCAAGATTTTATTGATAAACAAGGGGAAATATACTTAGGTGCAGACTAAATGTTACCCACCTTCCGAATTAGATAGCGCTTTTTCCGTTCTTTCTCTGCTCTTGCCTCAGCATTGGTTTGCTCTGCAAAGAGGAAAAAAAGAAAACATTTTGTTAGACTATGGACAGAAAGTTTGTAAAATGCTCCCTGTGTGTTGCTAACACTCATACTCTCTCTCTCTCTCTCTCTCTCTCTCTCTCTCTCTCTCTCTCTTCATCCCTTTCCGTTCTGTACTATGTCCACACTGCATGTTATAAATTGACAAACTATTTTACAATAACATTCAAAGTAAAAATAGAGAGTACTCACGATGAAGAATATTTCTGTTCTCCAGCTCTTCCTGAGTTGGCCGTAAACTCAAACGCCTTTGGGAATTCAATAAAATAACAGAATTAAAGATTCACATGACATTATAGACAGCTCCCTTATTACCACATTAAAACAAAAAAAAATCCCGACTCCTGTGACAAATATACTAAACGTGTCACTAAATAGAAATGATGATAAGGGCAGCTTTCTGACACAATTCACCAATGCAGGTGATTTTCTTTATGCTAGCAGTTTTAAACTTTCATCCATATCCATTCATCTACCACTGACAGGTTTGCTACATCTACAGCCACTTCATCTGACAACCTTTTGAGAAAAGAAATCTACTCCATACTGTGTCAACACCAAACCTGTCAGGTTTCTAATGCAGGAAATGTTATGCTTGCAAATGCACCCAATTTCTAACCTAGAACACAAGATTAAAATCCTGTCAAAGAAAGACAGTGATAAATAGCTAACAATTAAACAAATAAAATACTCAACTCTATAATGATATGATTCCTTCCATAAATAGGAGATAAAACAAAGCACAAATACAGGTATCTCACTTTATGCAGTGCCAGGGAATGCATACCTTGCCAGTTTAGTACCAACAGCCTCTCTTTGCTCTTTTTTCTCAGATTCTGTCTGAGAAGGAATGATATTTTTTGCCACCAATTCATTTTTAGCAGGACGATTCTCCAGAAACCTGGCCAAACTGTCATTGCGAGCCACTTTGGCAGCTAATGAATCTGCAAGAAAACCAAGGATAGAGTCATCGTAACATTTCATAAATTACAATACCAAAACTGAGGAAAAATTATTACAATAATGCCAGTCACTTTAACATTTGAGTCTGTTCAGATGAAACGAAAAGAAGGGAAACAGTTAAAAATACAACATACTGTAGGCTAGCCAAAGGAATGACTGTGAAGACACTTAAAATCATAATCTCTGCATTCTACACTAATTTCAATGACCTGCAGTTGAGCCCCCATCACTTAGGACCCAACTTTGCCACCTCCATTGCTTCTACTGAAACAGCACAGTCTCTCCTTAAAACTTTAGTTCACTCTTTAACTGATTACCTGCACTCGCTGAGTTACCATCACAACCTGCACTCACTGAGTTACCACCACAACCTGCACTCACTGAGTTACCACCACAACAACTCTAAAGATGTACTGCCCTTAAATTGTGACTCTAACAACCCACTGACTCAGTGAGGTGATACAAATTTATCTGCTCTTAATGTTGAAGGGATGGTACTGGTTAGCGAATGATAATTTCTTGAATTCCTCCCACTGCCAGAATGACAACACCGTGTGCCAGGATATAAGAGTTGTTTATGTGAGTAGAAGGCTAGAGGACAGAAACACTCACTAGGATCGTAGTCGTCTCTGTATTTGATCTCTTCATCCTCTGAGTCTGAGTCTCCAGGTAGGTTATCGTAGTCTGGTGGCTCTGCTATTTGCACCATTGGGGGATGGGAGTTTTCCTTATCACTCTCACTGTCTCCTCTGAAACGTCAAGTTTTAAAAGTCAAAAGATGCAAGTTTGTACGAGCACTCATGTTTAAAAGATTTCTTTCTTCCAGACAAGCTTTCCCTTAACATAAAGGACAGTTATTGTCTGTCAGATCTGAAAATTTATTGCTAACATTTATAACACAAGAAAAGTAACAGAAGGAATCTTTCTCCTTTTGATTTTTGAGCAACCTGATCATCTTTTGGCACCTCACAGCACCCACATGGACAAAATGACAACATGAAGATAAATGTGTGAGTTTTAACTTGTGAGGATCTGTCATAGAGGGTTGCAAAATTAAAATTAATGTTCTGAGTCTATACTATACAGCAACATGACATTTTTAAAAAATGAGATAACAAAAACTGCATGCAGGTATGAGGTACCAGCTGACCAGGCAAACCTCTCATTAATCAGGCAATTTCATGTATCCATCAGATGATTTAATACTATTTCATTTTCAAATCTTTCACCAAACAGTGCTACGGCCGAGCAAATTTCTACTACAAACACAGTAGTAATGGCCACATTAACAAACATCTCCAGCAACTTATGACATTCATGACATGCCTTCAACTGTTCCAACCACTTCATGGTAAACAAATTTCACGATATCCATTAAAATGATCTGTGCCTATCATCACTTCAAAACTTGCCCAAAACTTATGGAATAGCCCTGGTCTCCTCAGTCTGGTTTTCACAAGAGTGTGTTGGCTGTAAAACTTTCTAAAGCAAACAGCGTAGTCACAGCCGTATGACTTATAACCCTGCATTCCTGTGAAGATGGGCTCATGCAGTTTCATAACGGTCAACACAACAAGAAATAATATCGCCTTACACAGCCTGTATGGAGACCCGTGGCCGAGGTATGGGCTTCACTGTCCCCACAGGAGTGGACTGGGGCGATAAGCGAGATGGGGAACCCTCCATGTGTCTAGGAAGACCCAGGGCTGGCAGAGGGGGAGCCTGGGGTGCTGCCCCTGATAGGGTGGGCCCTGCTCCTGTCTGGCCTGACCCTGGTGTGGGGCTAGGGCTTGCTCGACTGGTGTCCAGTGGTCTGGTGGTCCAGCTTGACGCCATGGAAACACCTATGGATGTGAGTAAAAACATCTCTCTAAATCTCAAGGCCATACCTTGTCACAAAAGCAGTTTAATATCAAATTAAACTGGGATAAGATTAAAAAAGAAAAAAAAAAAAATCATCTTCATCTGCTTCGTACAGAATTCATTCTACAATTACAAAGCCATGCAATGTGATACATTTCATTTGTGATGTATACATATACACTAGCACATGGAAGTCATAACAATATAACACTACTAAACTTACCATAAACAAAATTCATTACAAACTCATTGCTAGTTATCACAGTGCAGCGCTCTGGTTTCCCTTGTTCCCCATTCCCCCCC
>JAWQUT010000077.1:1084118-1094248 GCA_033807755.1 Ellobium chinense | reverse complement strand
TCTCCTCACCTAGTCTATGTGTACCTGAGATGTTAATAAGATACATACGGCCCCGCCGGGATGACAGACCCAATCCAGCCGCACTACTTTCACAAAAGAAAGCATCTTCGAATTTTCCTTGTCCAGATTGTAATACCAATAACAAAGACAGAAATTCAGTTCGGTATACTGAGCTATTAATAAAAATAAAAAAAAAACTGGTAGCGGACCACTTAAAACAGCACCGTTCAGGGAATCTGCGAACAAAACTAGAAAAGAGAGAGAAGGAGGGCTTGCACACACCTGGGAGACTTGCGTCCATACTGGTCGTCGACGAATGGCCAAAACCATCATAACAGGTGTAGACATAAAGCAGCTGAAGTTTTAAAGAGAATGTCTCCTCATAAAGACAGTAAGTATAATGAAGTTATTAAGTCTCATATCCAAGCAACTCCTACTAATCAGACTTACTTCACATTACTGTTACCCCGCTCTGAAGGCTCGATTTCTTAACAACTATCTCAAACCTTGTTCACGGACGCTGATCGTCTTCCAGTATTCTTGTGACAGCAGCTATCACTGCCTTTACCAGGAACACAGCCTGGATGAGACAAACACAAAATGATACAAGGAAGTCTATTTCTGTTCTCTGGAACCACACGGGAAAGCCCCCTATCCCGAGCTTCAGTGTAACAAATTGTCAAGAAGCTGCTAGCACCTGGATATGAATCCACGACAGAGATGTGAGCTCTGGTCTCAATATGAGTGTAGACGATGGAGACAGTGTCGGAAATGGAGACTTCCTTGCAACTCAGAACCAATGATAACCGCACATGCTTCCATTTACCGGAAAGTATTTTTTTTCCTGTCGCTCCCGTTTGCCCGCTCAGGGTGTGCCGACTTTAATAACTGTCTGACTTCCAAGGCCAGACTCCAATTACTACATGACTTCCCAGCCGGTAATGTTATCCGTCCAGACATATAGACTACAATCTCTCAGTTCAAGTTCCTCACATTCAAACATGGACAACTTTCTTCATATCTCCATCCAGTCATCTCTCTGTCAGAACAACATGCGAGAACGTATCACCATATAAAGCTTTCATGTCCACTGATCATCGCGTTCAATGGTATCATTTTCATGTGAGATATTTATTCTGTTTCTTACAAAACGTTGTCAGTTCAAACTCGGATCGTCACACTATCAACTATTCAGTTTCTCCTCAGGAATACATGTATATTATGTATGTTTCCTTAACTCGTTCTTATTGGTCAATGTGAAAATCAAATGTATGTATATAAAAGAAATTTAAAAGGACTGTCTATGACTGTATAAATGACCGTCTATAAATTTGGAGATGTTAATAAAAACTAACAAAACATTATCAATTCACGCGTTCGTTACATACGATTTCAGTAACAGAACTGTGGGGTAGGAGAGAGACAAAACATGTATCTTTCATCCAAGTGGATTATTTTCAACACGACACAAAATCTGGATAACACCTGGAAAGCGGCAACCCTGCTTACTTTCAACTGCTCACCATCAACATCAGACTGAGAGGTCTGGAGATAGATCATTAATTCTTGTTATTATCACAATGATGATGATGATGTTTATTACGCTCTGTGCCTCTGCTGATCAATGTTCTCAGTACTCTCCGCGTACCACAGCAATCAGAGATAATGTTAGGAAATGCAGAATAAGAACAACTGCAGCTTCATCTTCTGCACATCGTCTAGGATGAGAATATAGAGGAAAACAGGAGTGGAAGGAGGAAGGGCAGGTGGGAGAGTGGGAGAGTGGGCGGTGTGGATGCATTGAATGCACATGAAAGTACAGTATAGTGAATGGGTGCATGGATGGAGAGACGGATTCCATAGATATACAGTAGTACTAAAAAGTATTATAATCTTAGTATGGATTCATTCGGATAAAAGGCCTGCCCATAAACAGGCCATGAACATACTGTACCTACATAAGAAATAAACAAGCCCTGTGATATAGGACAGAGTCACATCCTCCTGAGACTGACAGAACTTGCATCTTAGACGACTTCAACAACTCAATTTACATAAACATATAAATCATCCGTGTACCCACGACGTACCTGCAAGTCAGAATGGAACTGTTTTTGAGAGGGTGGTAGGCGAAGCAACAAGTTAGGCAAACAAAACACTGACTCGGAACTCCTGACTCTGGTGAATGTAACTGGAAGTGAGAGAGAGTCGGAGAAGATCGAGTGTGGGAGGTGTCAATGACATGTGAGAGAGCCCATTCAGAATGATGCATGTACACAGTACAGTGTGTGTGTGTGTNGTGTGGGGGGGGGGGGGGGGGGGGGGGAAGAGAAGGGAGAGAGAGAGAGAGAGAGAGAGTGCTCCACATGGCCGCTTGTGTTCAACACACCTAGTGTCACCGACTGAGGGCCTTTCAACTCAACACAAGGGCTCCAGGTGCGAGAATTACTTGGCGATGTTCACAGTATACAACCGATTAATCCCAAACGACCTATCGTCGACACCGGATTACTGCAACTCCCCCATCACGAACGTCCCAAAAAAAAAACTGCGACTAAAAGGAGTTGCGAATNGGGGGGGGGGGAAGAGAAGGGAGAGAGAGAGAGAGAGTGCTCCACATGGCCACTTGTGTTCAACACACCTAGTGTCACCGACTGAGGGCCTTTCAACTCAACACAAGGGCTCCAGGTGCGAGAATTACTTGGCGATGTTCACAGCATACAACCGATTAATCCCAAACGACCTATCGTCGACACCGGATTACTGCAACGTCCCCAAAAAAAAACTGCGATTAAAAGGAGTTGCGAATATTCGGCAAGTTTTTCGAGAAAAAGGCCTTATTCTGTTTCAAAAAAAAAAAAAAAGCTGTGATTGAGCTGATCATGTGTCAAGGGGAGTGGACTGTATTAAAATATTCATTGTATCTACCCGTGTCTAGCCATGCGACACCTTCTCCAATCTCAACCACCTATGCCTAAAAATCTTAAACAAAACTGAGTAGAATAGCACTAGTTCTTTACATTCCTTTCTTCCTTTTTCTTTCTTTTCTGCCTTTTTTAATTCAAAATTCCAATCAACCAACATTTCAGTCCTGTATTCCTGTCTCAATCGTCTGCCGCGTATGGGGCCACAACTCCTCCAATCCTGAAATAATTATGTCTCTAGTAAAGATTCTCTGGCAGCTTCTCTGGATACTTCAGCGACACACAACAATTACCTTTTTATGGCTGAGCACTGCATGTTAATGCGAAACGCGCGTCTTCCCCTCCCCTCCCCTGCCCTGTCCTGCCCATCCTACAGATCTCAGCATACAACCAATCTACTTGCGTGGTTACCTACCTTTATCTCTCATTCCACTCTGTTCACCTTTTCCCCCCTCAATCACAAGAGATGGAAACAGACACTATTGCTGGGCAGAATCGAGTACTTCTGAGCTAGGCAATGTTATGTACCCTAGTTTTACTCTTTACACACAAGAGGAAAGAACATATCTCCAAACAGAACTGAACCACTTGATTGGTGAAATCAGCACCTCAGTTATGTCAAGAAAATCGCTCTATGTATGATGGGAGCGAAACACTTCACCAGCAAAAAAAAATCCCTGGGCTTATGGTGTTGTAAATGTATAAACGCCAGAATCATTGTGTATTATTGTGAAACTATAGAGCAAAGGGTGTCGGGATCGCCCGGCAATAAAAGACACTGAGTACATCTTCTCGCTGTTTCTGCTAGTGAAAGGAGAATTACTGACGGTCTAGGTCACTCGGGCGGGAAGGAAGGAATATGCGGCCACATCTGCCAAAATGAGACCAGAATGCACCAGCATCCTTGAATGCACTTTCTCTACTATTTTGATGAGCAAGAAAGATAGGAAGGGGAATAACCTCGCTTCTGATGCAATATCGTCATACTAGACACTGGCAGAAATTCGCACCTAGGGAGTTTTGCCACCCTTTCCGTTCCCACCCCCCNCTCCACTGCCCTCGACTTTTTTCTCACTCCCGTTTTTTGACTAAAATGGCTGTAAAGGCCATGCAGCAAACAACAGATTGTATAGTCCACACTGTCAACAACAAAATGTGAAAAAGCACTGGCCTATACAATCATGCACTATTTCTACCATTTTGCAAGACAGACGGATTGAGACTTGTAGAGGAATGAAGAGCGACAGACAGATTACATGCAGAAAGACCAGAAAGCGTGAGATGCTTACATCAAGGCATGCTGCCTGACGTTGGCTGTAATGTTATTCTGTGAATGTTTTTTCTTTGTCTTTCCGCACAATCATTATGGTTTGAAAGGTTAAGACTAACAGACAAAGTGAGTGACGGATGAAGTTCAACATCAACACTGAGTGAGTGCACAAAGTTAAAGCTTTTCAAGAGCAACAACACAGGGGAGACATGGGGAAAACGGGAGGGAATCTGGTGGGAAGTGGGGGAAAATATCAGAATGAGCGGTGATAGAAGGAAATATAACTGAGGAGAAGGAAGTTTAATATTAAAAACAGTAATATGATGGGTAGAAGAAAGTGTGTGCAATACAATAACAACATAAAAAATAATAATAGCAGCAGCAGCAGCAGCAGCAGCAGCAGCAACAACAACATTAACACTAACGTCTGATGATATTATAACGGCTGAAGACACTGATGACCACCTGACCAGCTGCTCATGTCCTGCAGTGAGTCCTGTGTTTAGTCCGTCCCATGACCCTGGATAACCCGGTCTCATACTGTGAGGTGGAACTCGTGATCGTGCTATCAAGATTTTGCTGTTCGGGTTAACTACGTCAGCTTGGATGGAAATGAGGTGATGTCATACTGTTTATATATCTAAATCGAAATACAGCTCTGTAACACTGAAAAAAAAATCACGATTAACTAATGATTTTTAAAACGAAAGAAAAAAAAAAGAAAACTCGGTTCTCTGCTTTCGGCAAATTGTTGTGATTAGGCGGAAATTTCAACTTTTTAAAATCGGTGAGATGGGGGAGGGAGGAGAGAGAGAGAAAGAGAAAGAAAGAGAGACAGAGAGAGAGGTGATCATTTAATATATTTTGATCGAAGCTATAAATCGTCATCTTCTCCTCCCCCGCTCCCTCCCTCCCTCCCCAAAATAAAAAAATGCCCGTCTATAACATCCTTCTAGCAGCAACCTTCATACGTGAGTTGTGTACCAGGAAGGCTATAACTGAGGTGAAATGATGAACAAGGAAAAGGGTTTGCTTATCAGCTGATCCCAGCCCTGACGCAATCTGTACATCCCTGGCCAATCTCTCTCACTGTATTCCTCACATTAGCAAGTAACGGTGCTCTTAAGTTATCGGAACGGGCTCTAACTGCATGTACATGTAATGTGTATGTAAAGTACTGTACATCTCCCGGCACATAACGCATGAACGACTGTACTGTTACTGGGTGTGTTGTATGCTCCTATACACAGATGAGTTTATCCACTATGAGGATGATTCAGCAGCTAGGGGGGGAGTAGAGCTGCTGAAAGTTCAATGTCTGTCCGGGTCATTACCAGGGAGGAGACATGAAAGGGCCGGAACTTCACTAATTTCATTTCAATTGCACGGTTCACAATGGAGCACAATTTTTCCAAATTTCACGGGCAAACATTTCATACAGAGCACAAACTTTGCAGATCGCTAGTTCAAAGTCCCTCCTATCGTTACGGTAAAGAAAATTGATTTTAAAAAAACGTTTAATATCTGAAATATGGAAGTAGATCTATGTGAACTGAGACAGTGGCCACGCCCACTGACAGGCAGGGCTCACCTTCTGACAGTAACAATCAGACAGTGTAGCTTTAAAGCTCACTTTCAACTAAGTTCTATCAGTAGAGGCATATACTGAGGAGATATAATATGACCTGAAGGGACCTCATGGAGCTATAAACAGCCTCGCTCATATTGTTGCTGTTACTGTTGTTGTTGTTGTTGTGGGGAAAAGGATGCGGGATGTTACTTTAAAACTTGGAGACACAGTATTCTCTCTTCATTCCGGGGAGGAAAAAAAAAAAGAAAAACACAATAAAACCGGTGCTTACAGGCAGTGACGTCACAACCACTATCGGATATAGGCAGTAACAAAGAGAGGTCTCCAGTCGCCATGACCATTCACATAATGGAGTCTGGCCAATTATAAAAATATTAGTCTCCTGAAATGCCGTGGGTTTCTTTTCATTTACTTCATAAGCGTCATGACCACTTTGACTCTGAAAGTTAAAAAGTTCATGGGTGTGTGCAAAAAAAAAGAGTCCAGACATTCCCTTCCACAGTAACGCCCTGTTAATGCTACATAAATGTCTTTTTTCCTCTCTGGCCTCTTTCTCTCTCTAACAGTAAAATCATAAACCAAACATTAAAAAAAAAAAAGGAATCGGCTTATTTCGTACACATAAAGATAACGGCGCACCTGATTTATTTCATATAAAGAGAAGGTCAGGCCTTTCTTCCTGCAGACGGCGGTAAGGGAATAAGGTCACGTCTGCTTTCCAAATGTTAAAGTTGCATATTTGATTTCCATAATGCACAGGTAAGGCAGGCTTCAGGCTCTGTTAGAGCAGGCAGGTGGGAGAAGGTCATCTAGGCTACTTTATGTACAGCAGGGAAAAAGAAACGTGTCTCAAAAATACACATTTACCACACGATCTTGGCTGACTACCAGTACTATCTATATCAACAGAAGTCAATACTTTCAATAACAACACAGAACATACTCATATTAGAATTCACGAAGTGCCGACGCAGCAGATTATGACTTTGTTTTTATGCCAGCTACGTGGTAGGCAATGTACGTATATCCGTTGTTACTGATTTTCTACTTAATCCTTCCAAAATACCATGTCCAAGTTTTAACAAGCGTCTCAAAATGCAGTATCGACTACATAAGATGATTACAATACTCAATGATTATTACTCTGTCACGACTATATGAATGGAAACCTCTATGATCTACATTCAACTATCGCTGGCGCCATTTCTTCTTCCCATTTCCAGTTGCCAGGTATTCCAACGCCCTTGACCTCTAGATCGATTTCAAGACCATTTCAAGGTTTACACACAACTCACATCACTGTAATCTTAGAAAACACAAGATGTCTGATGGACAACACATCAAACAGGGAGAGAAAGAGAGAAAAAGAGAGAGAGAGAGAGAGAGACAGAGAGAAGTGGGACAGGGGGTTGGAATGAGAGAATGCGGGGAAACGAGGGAGTGGGAGGAAAGAGTAGGAGAGAAAGAAAGAAGGAAGAAGGATGGGGAAGAGACTAACAGACGAGGTGCAAACTAGACAAACAGACAGACAGACAGATAGAAAGACAGACAGACACAGACAGACAGACAGATAATCGTACCTCGAGTCACGCAACCTCCCATACTGGATCCTCCACACAGTCATGCTGGTCTAGAATCCACAGCTGAATGTCTCACACTACGTCATATTCAACATGACAGCAGTTAGTTAGATCACTTTACTAACACCACACCAATACCTAAAACACACCTCGCTAGAAATCACAACAGGGAAACTTATTATAAACAATAAAATTCCTCTTTCACACACGTGGATCCAGTCCTAAATCGGGCAAGACAACTCCAGAAATGATTATGAGCAGCGACTCTGTGCGATGATTGTGTATTTCCCCCGCCCACACGTCCTGGTTACACTGCCCACTTAAAAATGGTTATAAATGAAATTTTGATGACTATCACTAGACCATAACACCGACAGACGAACTTGGAAGCCGGAATAAGTTCTTGAATCACTCGACAGCTCTGACAGGTCTCTCGCCTGTCTTATGAATTTAACACATACATCTATTCACACAGAAAACAGGAAGAAAATTATGCAGATAGCCTGAAGAGGGAAACGTGTCAAAGGCTAACAATATAGTTGTAACAATTCACAGTACAAACTGTTGGCATTTAGGAGTGGTAATGCGCGAAATTTATCAGCTAGTTATTACACTACAATGGCTACAAGTCTGACGACTAAATGGACATATCATCAATGTTTGTGTTAGGATGTATTATGAGCTCCCTATTCGACAGAATTGCGGCTATATGAGTCTGAGAGATGTGATCTGAAACTTTATCAGACAACTTTGAACAGAGTGCTTTTCAATACACTGCAAGAGATACCCAAGGGAAAGCTTGTCGTAACAGGATTGGACCTCAGGACCTTTCAAGAGTTTTATCACGCTCTATGACATGACTAACATCAAATACAGACACGTGGCTGATACCGCATGGTACGTTTTATCGCGACGTTTCTCAGAAAACAGATAGTCGACAATACTCTATAGCTACCGACAACATAGAGCCTCGCATCGCCCACATTTTTTTTTCTTCAGTTATTATAAATGAGATAAAACGTGAAGGATGGCAGATTTCAAGATTGGTAATGCTTTGAACGAAATGACACAGAAATACATCTTTGAATCAATACTAACTCATTTTTCAGCGAAGGTACGTTTACCGTTTTGGAGAAAAAAAAACTGTCTTCAATTATAAAGATGTCCTGTCAGAATTCATTCAGATATCTATGCACGCTAGATAATTCATGAGCTAAGTGAGACCGCTTTGTTGCAGTAACATAAAACTACAACGCCCTTTAGCAGAGAAATCCGAGAATGACACTATAATAGAGAGGTGTCCCACCGCTGGTCTACGGGCCAAAACACAGACTAACCCTCTGAGGACGTGAAACATGGTCCGGAAAGTTACCACAGATTATAATAATATCGAGTTCTTGGATATTATTCTATGTGATACATTCAGCGAATTATACATCCACGTTTCACATCCAAAGCCCTCACAAGATTATTAAACCACACAAACTGGGCCCTCTTCTGAAACAGCTGGTCTGCCCTGTGCAATAGTAGTACTCCGTTCAGGCAGATGGCGTGAATCACCACACGGTACACGACCAGAGAATAAAAAGCGAATGTCCCATGATAACACGTCAATCAGGAAGAATACTGCCACTGTAGATGAACACAACACAAACATGGACGTCTGACTGGCTGACTCCCGGTATTCATCAACTGTTGGTGTGCTTCACACGGCCCAAAACGCCGAGGGTAACATAACATACTCTACTCTACTAGACTCTACTCTCCTCTACTCTCGGGATGGATGCGGGACTGTAGAATAAGTGTTTGCATACCACCACATACAACCGCTGCGACAATATTTACTGGTCCAACACAGCACATGAGTTCTTCACGCCAGAATATACGGGGTTAACCTCGTACAAATAATACACTACACGCCCGTCTCGGAGTTAACCACCACCACCACGGACATTCGGAAAGACAGTCCCCAAAGATGGTCCACTGGTTTCTCATGGAGCGATGAATTTCAAGAGCCCCTCCGAATAATTATAAGTCGAGCCCTCGGGCCAACCCAAACTCGACAATCCAGTTGAAAATGACATTAGGTATGTCTTGTGTAGGCCGTGTATCACAGCCTGCCCAGAACGTTTTCAAGCTCCCTTTCAAGGCGTTGTTGGGTTCATGCCCTCAAATTGCCCTAGATAATCACAGAGCACTCTGCCCTTTCGCCTTTTCTCAAGTGCATTTAGTCTGATGTCTTTCTCCGCCCTTTCTTTCTATCCCTTTCCCTCCAGCTCTGGTCCTTCTACCTTCCCAAACACAGTGGCACCTCCCATAGTGGCATGTCCGATGATACAACACACACTGTCCAACTTGTGAGACATTCGAGTTCGTGAATTCATCTTGATCATCAGGGTAAGGCATTCAAGAGATTCACAGCCTAGGCCAATGACATAAATTAAATACATAAACTACACACAACCAAAGACAGTGAGGCAGGAAGGAAGGAAATGGGGAAAGCAAAAGAAAGAAAGAAAGAAAGAAAGAAAGAAAGAAAGAAAGAAAGAAAGAAAGAAAAGGGATTCGGGACCACAATATTACGTCCATTATGATTGTTCTTGTATTCAGTCCAGTAGGTTCAATGCCCAGAAAGCCCATTGTTCTCAACGCAAAGCCCTCAATTCATTTGCTTTAATCTCTGCACCAAAATTAAAACGATTTATTAAAATGCATTCTTCTTTCTTCCCATTTCATTCCTCTTCCTCGCCCCTTCTCCCCCCAGC
>JAWQUT010000077.1:1051330-1065630 GCA_033807755.1 Ellobium chinense | reverse complement strand
AAAAAAAAAAAAAGTTGAAATTTCTCGAGGCACCGGGGATAACATGAGGCCCAAACTAAACACGTAACTTCTTTAGAGTAAATGTAATTCCGGCGATAGTCCAATGCTGTGTACTACAACTTTTATTCTCACACATACAGAATGACACCGGTAAACACTGTATCAATCACGAGATAACACAACTGATCTAACTCAATACAATATCTCCACGACTGTACGAAGAGAAAGATTATTATAATAATGGCTGGAGGGAGGAAATCTCCACATTTTACCATCACAATCACAATTCAACACGTTCAACACACAAGATCTATCCGAAAATGACTTTTAAAAAAAAAATATGAAAGCCATGGCGAAGTCACACACGCATAGCACCGATCAAACGTTGAAAATGACTTAAACTGTCTAACAGAGTTACCTATCCCTAGATGTCTAACACATGAACAGGTCCTGGTTGGTGGTAGATCTACACACACATAATCAATCTTGACGCTCAGACTTCCTTTTGTCTGACAGTCTTACTCCCCAAAGCAGAACACCAGAAAGGCTTGATGTGCATCGGCGTACCAACTACCGTCAATATCTGTCAGCCACGCTCCAAGATTGATTGGCAAAACACCTTCGAAACTCTTGGTTGACTTGCTATTGTCTTCTCCAGTCGAGGAGGAAGGGAAACCACGACAATTAACCTTTAATTACCAACGTAGACAACTTTTGCTTTATTTTGGTTACCATGTCAAGGGGCACAACTCTGTCAAACTCAACATAAACGTCACAAGAAAATTGCTTTTTGCTTGCTATATTCAATTTTATGATACTAGAAGAATATGGCGGACGATGTAGTAAATCTCTATGGCGGGCGATGAGGGCAGATCCAGTAAATAAGGCGTTAAGATAAAACACTACTTTCGCCCGGGCTGTGCTTTAGTTGGTATCGATACTGAGTACTCTCAAGACTGATAATCCGACGAGTTAGTCTGTATCGTCGGTACCACCCATTCATTTCACTTTATTTCATCTATAATTTGTTCAGATGCAAAATAGGCCTGAAAGCTTGAATTCCCAAGCTGCTCCAGACAATACAAAAACTTGAATTTCTTGCCAACATAAACTTGAACTACATTTAAGTGGAAACTCTTTGATCCTAGACCTCGGCAACCGGCTGTAAACCATCTCGTGACATCGATACTGACTGTCGATAATATTGGAGTCGCACGAACTCACCATCATAAAAAAAAATGAAAATATCGACATCTTTCACTTGAACACCTCCCTCTGTGAGATAACTAACAAAGTGTCCGCCTTGGCTTGACAAGAACGGTGTTCAACTCTCAATAAATCATATCATACAACACTAGTCCTGACATGAAAGATGGCTCCTGGCTTATTCATGATCCAACAACTGGGTCGCTAAGGTCGCTACGATCATTAAAGTCGCTCAAGTCTTACGTGAGTTCATGACATGATACTTCATACTTTCTCATCTCATATTCTCTCTGTCTCTCTGTCTCTGTCTCTCTCTGTCTCTGTCTCTCTCTCTCTCTCTCTCTCTCTCTCTCTCTCTCGTTCCTTTCTTTCACATAATATAAAGTTTCACTCAATAATGTGACACTCCCTGCCTGTCTGATTGGTACTGCAGTCAGCGTTCACTCCAGTATTTCTGGTACAATTTGGGAACATCTCCAAACTCGGCGAGCCGCCCTGGCGGACCATAATACAGTACCGCCAACCAAGGAAGTTTATCCTGCATCCTTCCTCCTCGTCCACCACCTACATACACTTAGTCTATACACAGAAACTTAGTCTATACAAAGAGACAGAGTTGTGTACACGAATATCTGTGAGCGATAGAGAAGCATAGAGAGAGAGAGGTGACTTCAGGTATGAAGATGCCAATAGCACCTGGCATAAAAATATGCAATTTTAAATAGTTCCTATAAAATCAGAATATTGGCCATGGGGAGGGGGGAAACGGGTTGGATTTTAATTTCAAAGGCTTAGATAGGTGCAAATATATGTGTAGACTCAGAATAGGTGAGGTTTAGTCACTCAAGTATAAAATTTGTGATTGTTACTAGGTGGGTAAGGTTACCCTATTTACTGAGTGAAAAGGCCTAAAATATTAGGTTGTCTGCTTCACTGCCTAAGTTCTCAAAATCTAACTGGTTCAGGTGCATTTTTCTTTGTGTCAAACTTTGGAGGAAGAGCTAAAGAACATATTTGGAGAGGATTTTGAAACGGCACCCCAGAATAAGTTAATGAGAGGTGTAAAACCTAATATAGCCAACAGTGAAAAATACATTGGCATCTTCATACCTACATACACTTAGTCTATACATAGAAACTTAGTCTATACAAAGAGACAGAGTTGTGTACACGAATATCTGTGAGCGATAGAGAAGTAAGGAAAGAGAGGTGAGCTTAGGATTGGTGGAAGAATTGTTGTGAAAGCAGCTCATCTTAACTGTGAAAACTGGAGCGGCAGGGAACGCACACAGGCGTGGGAGTGACACCACCATTTTGTCAACGCGTGATGTACTTTAGATCGAAAATAATAATTACACGTTTGCTATTATAAAATAGTCGTACTGATTATCGAACTAAAAACCGATACGCTTTAAGCAAACACTGATATTACAGGAAATAATTCTATGATTTCGAAGGTTAAGACATCAAGGATATGTTTACATTCAACTACCAAAGAAGAGGTCCAATGTTCCTGCATTATGATAAAATTGCTGTGTGGGCTTCATGGATATCAAAAGAAGCAATTAAAAGGTACAAATCATAGACTAGCATTCTGTGGATTTCTTCCACTGGGGAAGCTATTCTAGTTCACTTTTCGCCAATAGTGTGTATAGCCACCAGTTAAACAGTTTACATCCCCGTCATTAAACTCTAAAACTGACTTTGGAAAGAGGAGAACATTACATCTGGCAATGGCTGGCCAAAGTTGAAGATGAATACTGATCATGCACTGCAGAAATAGTGCTGTCTGGTGCGATCAATGAAATCATTCTTTAAACCGTGAGGAGTACTTGGTGACTCAGCTACACAAATGTCACTGACATTTACTGTACTGCACAGTCATGAATAAAATAATCATCCTCACAGTAAGTACAGGGTCACTAAAAATTCTCAGGTTGGAGTGTGATTAAGACAGGTCGATGCATATAACAGCGCAAGGGCAAAAAAAAATTTATGGCATGACTTTCCAATATATGAATGAAAGGAAAGTTAATTTCTCCATTCATCTTGTTGTCTGCCAGAGTTTCTCTTTTTAAAATAATCTGCGCCAGGACACACACTCCAGTGTTTATTCATAGTTGATCCTGGTCTAACAACCTCCTGTCTATCCCAGCTACCTGCCATGGTGGATTTCAGGGACGACCATTTTATTTCCCACAGCACGGCCATCTCCCTAACGTGGCCAAGACCAGTCTTCTCTCAAGTCCGAAATGGTATAAAACAATATCAGTATAAATATCGTCTCTGACGTCCATCAATAATCTGAAACCTCGTACGATCAACTACTGAAGGATTACTGCGACCAATCATAAGAGTAAATTACACGTTTGCCTCCTAGACTCGTCATTCTAAAGTGCTAGCAGCTCCAAGCCTACAATCATGTCGAATTAACTTGAAACCCAATGCAAGGAGGAACGGTTTTCTTTATATCTTGACACATACACCCTGTCCTGCCCCCCCCCCCCCCCCCCNCCCCCCCCCCCCCAAAAAAAAATCAACCTGCTTGAGATGGGGGAAGAAGCTTTTCAACAGCCATACAAATACCCTGGCACAGTCTACACCTGAGCTGAATGGGGCGATAGTTAGAACAAAGGGAAATAATCAAACAATTTGTACTGTGTAAAATCTCATAGCCAGTTTACCATAAAGTCTGTTATTGTCGTTCCATTTTTTAGGTCGCATCCAGGTGTAATGACGTACAAAAAAACATATATACTGCACATAAAATGAAGGGTAGTGGACACTCATGGAAAACAGTTTACGTGACACAGGTATACTGCTGACGAAAAATAAGAATGAATAAGCAAAGATCAAAATGTTCTTCATGCAGGAAATTATATTTTGGGGTTGGTTGGAAGTGTATTGTTCTAGGGGACTAAACATGCCGCTAAATAACCAAACAACCTCAATATTGACGCCGCCCCTTGGGATGGGCATGGGCAGCAATGTACGAATCCCGGACAAAAAGTCACACGGACAAAAAGTCACATGACTTTTCATCCTAAGACAAAAAGTCACACGGAAAAAAAGTCACACAGACAAAAAGTCATTATCATGCATGAAAATAGAAAGTCACACGGACAAAAAGTCAATACCATGCATGAAAATAGAAAACTAGCCGCGTGTTCTATTATAATGTTTTTGTGTTAAGCTCAATTTGAAATGAGAAACAGAGCAACACACAACCTTGTCGCATTGACTTAAAAATAGTAAAGATCAAAAACTCTCGTAAAGTCAAATCCTTCATCCGTTTTAGTAGCCTATAAATGAGCAGAAATATTACTCTCGCCTCTGTTGCCGGTTGTCTCTTGCACTACTGCAAACACAAGAGAGATTTTTCAAACACCAAATGGAACATGCAAAGTCGCCCTCAGTGGCTTTATATACACTCAGCGTCTGAGTGGACAAAGCAGGAAACAGTAGAAGTGTAGTAAAAAAAAAAAGTAGCACAGGCTGTAAGAGGAGTTTGTCGACGGATCTGAATAGTGCAAACCCTCGAAAAGGGCTAAATCATAGCCATGCCGCTGACCGCTCAGCTGTGAATACTGCCAGAGCCAGGCACCAGGTAAATTTTAATGAGCGTGCAACGAGAAGCAGAGATAGACAGGCAGCAATAGGAGCAGAGACGCAAGGAAAACTGATGTGACTTTTTTTGTCCGAGAGACTTTTTGTCCTAGGATAAAAGGTCGTGTGACTTGTTGTCCGAGCACCGCAATGTGTACTCCTCCTCTTCCAGCCTCAATACACCATCTCTCAATACACCATCTCTCAATACACCATCATGACGCCTGACCATTTCTACCATAACGTAGCGCTATAACCTGTAATTGCGTGTTGTTGTTAAACCTCTTTTCAGTCGAGAACATTTCGAGAATGCAGTTAACATGCAAGTATGTGTACTGTAAACTGATAAATAAAATGAATACTGATAAAATCAATGTATGAATGGTATAGAAGCGTTGAAACTGTATCATAGAAGTCTGCGAAGTTGTGTCGGGTGACAGCGCTATAGAACTGTTATGCTGTAAGTGAGTCAGAACTTTTCCCTGACGGAATTTGATCAGATATACAATACGACCCCGCCCCTATTGTTTTACTTGCGCCAGATGCTAAAGTATGACTGAGAACAGAAGAGAAGAATAAACATCAATGAAGTGAATTGTGAACCTTAACAGGAGGAACACACACACACACACACACACACACACACACACACACACACACACACAAAACCTGGTGAGGATGTATAAGACTTGAGCCTCGCACGTGAGAAACAAGGTTTGGGATGGGAT
Source organism: Ellobium chinense (assembly GCA_033807755.1). Lineage (NCBI taxonomy): Eukaryota > Metazoa > Mollusca > Gastropoda > Ellobiida > Ellobiidae > Ellobium > Ellobium chinense. The sequence continues at coordinate 1,060,090 of JAWQUT010000077.1, read as the reverse complement.
GGGCGGAGACTGGATGAAAGTGGACAGAAGACACGATATAAAAATGTTAAAAGGAGACGTGGATGAACATTAGACTATATACATCCATAACGTAAAACTGCTTAAGTCACAGTTGCTTACAACGCCAAACTGACTCAAGCAGTTTCATGGCTCATTCACCTAGTCCTACTGGATCTGTGTACGCGTCTGTTAACCTACTGGCCCAGTTTGAATTTAATGCTACCTTTACGAGCCTGCAACCATGTCTCTGACACTGGTATAAATCTGACACAACATTCTGTCTTCAGCCCGCAAGTATTCCTCGTTTCAAGGACAGCTAATAGTAATAGCTTAGTTTTTACTGTCTAATTTGATAAAACGCCGCGTGCAGACTAGAAATACACCATGTAGATCTAATTCTCGAACACCAAATTTGCTTTTGTCGTTGTTGTTGTTGTTGTTTTTATGCAAACAAATCATGAGCTTAAAAAACTGACAACAACATTATCCGTCTCTAGGCAAGGCGCAATGAAAACTGCTGGATTCGACCCGCACGCCGTTCGACAAGCTGCGAAGCCTTTATTCCTCAATGAAAGTGCTCTTGACCTACTAAGATTTTAAAAATATAAACCCCCAACTCACGATAAGTAAATATTGCTGGAGCGGCCTCTTCAACAGGGATTCACATGAGTTATTATGCAGAGAACTTTGAGCTGACACAGCTGATGTTTTTTCACTCGGCAGTGTGGCTCCACGGGTGTGATGCACAAAGGGATTAAGATGAGACGGTGGTTGTGTGAGGTGGTAGAGACGGTGGTTGTGTGAGGTGGTAGGCTGGTGGTGATGTTTGGTTTTACGTGCAGGAAAAGTTTCATAAGTAAATTATTTAAAAAAGCATATACACAGTATTACTCCTCCTTTAAATATAAATTTAAAACAAGCATTAATTTCAGCCATACTGCTTTTAAGATGAAAAAAAAATGATGATGATGGAGAGGAGGAGGAAAAGGACAAGAATGATGGTAATGTCTACTGACATGCTAAGGGCACATACAAATAATACTTAAAACAATAACACTAACAGGTGCAAAAATGTAGTCTACGTGCTGTTCTGGGACACGGTTGTTTCCACAGTACAACTTTTGCAATACAACAAAACATCAGTTTGTGCTGCTTTCCACAGCTTGATACAATCATTTATGGAGTATCTAAATGGAACGTTATCCTGCAGCTGTTAAAATTGCTGCGTGTAACAAATACAATGGATACGACACAGATGTAGACATTCATAGTTTAATGAGAATCAGTCGTCATGCTTCGGTAATGGCAGTTTGTTACAACACATTATGGTACATACGTTACTGTTACAATGGGCTTGTTACAATGGTAAAAGAGCATAGTATATATTACTGTTACAATACATCAAGTGACATTGTTAGCTACGTCCGTCACCACAGGCAAGTTAAGTTGACAGGGTAGTTTACTCGTTAAGCAGGCACTATATATACGGAGGGTTACATCAGTGAGGTCCCAACAACTTACCCCGGGTCTTCCGTTTCCGCCGGAAGCGGTGCCAGGGCCAACGCCTCCCGGTAGCGCCGTTGGATTTCTCGTGAGACGACGCCCCGAGTTCGTCTGCCGAGGAGGCGCCATCATCGGCGTCACTCAAGGTGTCCCTGCTGATATTGTCCGAGAGATTGTGGACACTGCCATTTGTCTCCATGATCTCGTCGTCAGAGGTGACGGTAATGACGCCGCCCTCGACCGGATGCTGTTCCGGCACTCGTACTTCCGCTGCCATGATATTTCCTTGGTCTTTGGTATTCCGAATTGAGGTAGTTTCTTGTCGTTAGAAAGATGTACGACGTTGATGAAAGCCAGCTAGACTATATCACCCTTTGGTATGAAAAAAGTACAGCTGCGAAGGCGAGCTATGTATATCCAAGCAGCCAAACTGTAGCCCAAAAGTAGATCCAGTTGGTGAATTTTATAAACCTAAAGCAAGGATAAAAAGCTCCAGCTCTAAGTATCCTGATGCAAGACGTCTGATATGAAATCTACACCGCTGCTGCAATATCCAAATGTGTATGGGATAAGGAAAAGGCCAACAATGACATCATATAATAACGCGGCCAGATTCCAATAATAAGGTTCGTTACACCCACTATCACCAGGCAGTTTTCAAATGGTGACTAGTCTAATTGCTGATCACAACGCACTCGAGTTTGCACACACACACACACGATTCTATCCTCGATGTGAAGATGACACGCAAAGAAAGACTATGGAGCTCAGCAGTGTGTTGTGTGTAGTCTACAGCTGACAGTCAGCGCCTGTGAGACTGTCACGAGGTGTAAAACAGATAAAAAGTCAAGTTAGCAATGAGCTCCACCCAGGCAGATCAGCCTGGAGACTGAATTCACGAGTTAATGAGTTAATGAATGTTCTTCACAATGACAAACATAAGGCACCATCATATAAGCACAAACACATCAACCAATCTGCGTCCGTCAAAGTCCCCGATGCTGACACCCAGGCTTCACATTTCCACACAAAGACCCACAGTAAAGAACTTTTCTAGCCATCATGTCATGATTCACAAATGGTGGTGAGTATTCTCAGGGTGAGCGATAAACCATATTTTCTAGACACAATGATTGTTTTATGCAATGTCATGTTCAGCACAAAGTAAGTCTAATCCAGTTCAATGTCAAATCAAATGCCACTCCGTCCTAAGTGACTATCGTCACAACCTTCCACGTGCAAATTAGCAAATGGCCATCATCTTCTAAGTTACACTACTGAAAGGTTCCAGTGTAAACTTCGACATCTTTCACTATTGTTCGTGTTCACTATGGGTAAAAGCCATCATGCAGTTACTTTCTACTACTAAGTCCATCTCTTGATAATGAAGGATGATTACTGGGTCAAGGCCAGAACAGATGATCCATCTGAGGAGGCAAATAGTCATGTTAATTCTATCTGCACTTGAGCGGCGGAAACATAACGTCACTCACATCTCAAGTGGGACTCGGTGTCAATTACTCACACTTTACCTAAGTGCCTCAGTGACACTAACTTCACATGCCTGTCCACTAGACTAGCAGAGCAAGGACGATTGATTTCTTCATGATCTAGTCTAGTATGCTACACAACCATACGATATTGACACATTAAACTTCGCACTCTGGGCAACTGCTTGAAAACAGAATTCTAAATTTGACTATAGTCTATGTCCAGTGCACTCACAGCTGATGTCCATGACCCTAAAAGCCACTTATTTGCAAGTACAAGTCAACAGAGCTCTCGGAAACACTACAGAAGTAAACTGTAGTTTATGTATCAAACCAGTGGAGATAAACAACAATTATCCCCCGTACATCTGAATGTGTCATGACCGTACATGAATTGGTTCACCCAAAATGCTCGTCAGCCGCCACAGTCCCGTTTATCACTTACCCATCTGTAGGAGAAAATATAGGCTAATATTTAACGCTGACCGGATGAGATAATAATTTTATGAGTGAAATGTTGAGTGTTGTGGATTCTTGTTCTTGGCACAGTCACGGATTACTACTAATGATATATCATCCTGTTCACGTAAAAGGTCGTATTTAACATGTTGCACAAATGAAGTATTTCGTATAAATTCTTGTATCATTTTCCTTAGAATTTTCCGCCGGTTTCAATGCCCAGAGAATGATGTAATCTTATACAGAACTGGGCCTTTTATCTTGATAAAACGGTTGTATACGAACCCGCTATACTCCAAACTCCATGAAAGTGGGTTACGACGTTATCCATCAACACGGACAATTCAATTTTACTTTACAATCCAGAGCTACACACATACAAACTACATAGAAAGACGAGCACACACACACACACACACACACACACACCAGCACACACAAACACACTGAAAGGGATGACGTCCACAAGTGAGAAGTGAGTCCAGGTGTGTTGTCTTGAGAACGGCTGCGTTGCGTGTATTGTTAGTTCAGACATTTTCACGCCAAAATCAATACTTTAAACACATCCCGAAACCGGGCAAATCCTGGTCACACAGTTGCGGCTTAACAAATATCTCGATAAAAACAATCATGATGAAATATTGGTGATTCTCTCCCACCACCCCCTCCCCCCCAATAAAAAAAATCCCCCTTCACTTCTGACGTTATTTTTCCAAAACTCCGTCAGTTTACTGAAAAATGTGTCAGAAGTGTATTCATATAGACTATGGATTTCTGGGTTAATTTATTCATATCAAAACTGAACTTCGGTTCGAACTTTTTTGAGAGTTACCGCGTTTAAAGAGTCCATCAATAAACATGTGGAGAGCACTGATCTTTATTTCAGTCCCTTTATTTTACAACTAGTCATTTCAGTCCCTTTATTTTACAACTAGTCAACATAAACAAACTGAGCTGTGGAAGAGGCTCTTCAACGACAGCATCATGTTGTTACCACTCAGCAAGATTACATGCGACGGAATAGCAAGTTCCTCTTTCCTGAGTTCAAACAAACAGCAGGTCAATTCTACAAATCTCAAAAGCCAGTAAAAATAACCTCATCTATGTGACAACTTTGACACCGGCTCCAAATATAGATCAGTAATGGTATCAGTAGTCAGTTTCATGTGCATACTGTGGCTATATTTCTGACTGCACTTAATTAGGACCTACAATCTGGGTTTTTGTTTTTAAAAAAATTACTTTCCTCTCCTGTGGCCAATAGATCATAACTATTATTACTACAGTCTTTCCGGATTCCAGGCAAAAGAAATCACGGTTCCAGGAACCCAGGTAGACTACACCTTTTTGTCCAGGCTTACTAGTGCTAAGTCTTGGTGACATATCAATAACCTGACAGGTTAGTCAGACTAAATTGTAATATAACATCGTGTGGCTGCAGGAGACCTTCAGTCGAAAGCAACCAATCAGTCGATAAAGTAAACAAATGAATCAGGCTAAGTCATGAATCATAGAATTAAAAATTTGTAAGTTACATTCAGCGAGGCAAGTCTGTAAAATTGTCTCCAAATTCAGAAATAGACTCCGGTTTCGGACTGTTAGAAGTGAGCGTCAAACACGAATAGAAACTGGAAAATGGTGTGAAAGAAACGCCCAACCATAAAACACACCATACAATCGCAATCTGCACAAGTAATAGACCAATCATCCATATATAGACTAGTCTATAGATCTATGCCTCGCGGCTTCTACTTTCAGCGTTTCGTAAATCACGGACTTTAAAAAAACAAAACCAAAAAAAAAAAAAATGAGAAAAGAAATCCGAAAAATCCACAGTATGCTGCACCACTTCACATTCTTAATTTAAACGACATATTATCAGAAGAAAATGGCATGTTAAAGCCACGTAATTTATCCAGATTCAAAAACACTGTAGACCAGTACTAGCTGGAAGGATGATATAAAAATACTTTCGGCATGCCACGGCGCATCACACATTATAACTCTCCAGTCTAGTCAAGGCTTACATGACGTATAGTCTACATGTGCTCTAGTTCTGCTTCATGACACTAGGTTATGGCCCCCGCCGACTGCAGGCCGCAGTGCAAAAGTGTCCCATCTCAACGGTCCTCCTACTGCTGTGTTCCTGTTTGGCCTAGATATGGAGAGAAGTTATCCAGCGAGAGGGGGAGTGTATCCTGTGGTTTGGTAGTTTATATCTCGCTGTTATACGAGCCCCCGTGAGAATTTTTGATAACAAGGTGTTATGAGGAGCTGCAAGAGGGAATGTGAGGAGTGTCCTCACATGAAATTCTTGCCCTAAATTCGGTCCTTTCTGTCTAGGCTACACTACACGGTCTAGCCTGGCCTGGCCTGGAGGTACAGAAATACTGGGGACAACTACCGAGGAGACAGCGAGGGACGGAGACAGTCACACCCGAGAGACTGACGGACTGTTGGCTCAAAGGAAAAGATGGGAAAAAGAAAGACGTATGAGAGAAAGAAAGAGAGAGAGAGAGAAAACGATACAGTTATGAATCTTAGGCACAGTGTACTATATATAGCTGAGAATTAATATACCACATCTTATTGTCTCCACCTCTCGGCGTAACTTCTTATTTATTCCTACAGACACCAAATTCCGTAAATTCCGTTTAATCGCAACACTTTTTTTCCCCCACACGAAAACATACCGTGTCTTCTATATTTTAGGCCACTGGATTGAACATAACCGCAACTGCTCGCAGCATTTTTCATACTCTCTGCAATTAAGCGGAGCCGAGTTTAAAAAGAGGATTTCTACAAAACCGAATTAAGGTAACATGGCACAGGTGCGACCAGTTGTTGTATGTCTACAACCTGCAACCTGCTGACGCTATGTTTAGTGTTGCTGTGTTCGTGAGTGTTAGCGAGCTACGCCTAGTCCTCTTTCTTGTGACGACGCACACCATCCCACCGGTTAAGACAATCAATCTCTATAACACGGGTATCATGATCTGGTAAGACCACAGTATAGTAGAACTCTGTGGGTAAGACAAGCTCAATCCTAACAATGAAGGGTCCTTCGGGCCACAAGACAAAGCAAGCCATTATGTAGACGTCTACTGCATTGAAGCCTAAGCAAGCCAACGACTGCCGGGAGATTCTTTCCCCTGTTCAGGGGCAATATTCCCCCCTTCCCCCTGTAAAAACACATGTGAACCGACCCATAGACAAGTCAAAAGCCTACTACTACCCACGCTGTAAATTACGAAACAAATACCTGGTCCAGTACAGAGTGAGTTTGAGGACAAAAGCAAAAAGTCAACCAGTCACTGGATAACTTATGAAATAGTAATATATTGTAACCTGTGCCCTGAATAATGTAGTGTGCTCACCTGGCTACTACTACTAGCACCTATTATTTTGGTGCCCAGAAAAGGCCTACATACTTTGTTTCGGCTGAGAAGTTTCAGTATTTGTATTTCATAATATGCACTCAAACACGTTTATTGCGAAAACCTATTACATCAAACATGCGTTATTCAGAAATACTCTAGAAGTCCCAAGGTAACGACGGGTTTGATCAGTCCTATAAGTATTGCGAAATCTGCTTAAAACGAACCAGTTTACAGTGCCTTTTGAATTTTGCAAACACTGTGTTCCAATTCCCTTTGAATGCATTCATCGTATAGCAGCATACATTTAAAACTTCATATTCGAACGTCTGGTTAATATCGTAGTATTAGTGAAGTACTGTTAACAATTTTCTCCACTGAACATAATGCACTGTGTCCTGTGTACTGTTGCAGTTTCCACTGACCCGTTCAGATTCAATTTCGCGCTGTTAGTGTTAGTGTTAGTGCGCCTCCTGTCACAAGCTGGTACAACAGTGTGAGAACACATCATGCACTATCTCTTTAGTATTACTTGTAATCATCGTTCTCTCAGCTCAAATGTAAGCTGTATAAATTACATGTTTTTGGATGATAAGTTTAAATAATATAGGTAAAAAGACTACCTAACTAGGCAATGTGGTACAGTATTTAGTTCATGTTACACGAATGGGCTGAAATGTACCCACCTTATGATGGACAATACACACTGTATAAATGTGGTTTAAACCACAAGTAATCTTGAACAATTTCATACTACAGGGCTAAACACATGTAACAAGTCAAAACAGAGGATAATTCATGTTTAACGCCGACCAACACCGCTTTACAATACGAGAGACACAAAGCGGTATTTATTGCACATCACTTCAAAGAAACTTACCCTCTTAGGTTGAAATGTAAGCATCTCTTAAAGTGCAAAACACAAGGAGGGTTAAACAGACGGTATCAGAGAATAATAAATTTCACACTGGTCTAAATAACTAGTACATGTAGTAGGATAGCTCAAAACACCGGGGCGGCACCGCTACACATATAATGGGAGATAGAGAGACCGCGGTCTATATTTCACATCAGTTCAAAAGATACGCACTCAGATGGGTGAAAATTCAAGCCCCTTATGATGTACAAAATCCGACATGGATTACACAGCCGATATCATTAAACAATAAACTTCACACTCCTAGGCTAAGCAACTAGATCTAGTAAGAAAACTCGCAACACTGAATCAGCATGGAAATATAAGCAGAGACACCGTGGATATAAATTTCACATCAGTTCAAAAACTTGTACTCGCGTGGCTTGAAATGTAAACACTGCATGTACACATTTTTTCCTAAATCACGAGGGGTTAACAAAAGGTCGGCTAGTTAAAACATCTATTTCACACGGTCACACAACACAGCATCTACTTCGTGTTTACTTCGTTCTAGAGAGGGCGGTGTTTACTTTTCCAAAACTACACGCACGGGTGAATGGCCAGGTATTTTATACAAAACATGAGAACGACAGCTTCTCTACGTCAGCCGGGGTAGACTAGATAGTAAACCAGCGCAAACAGAATAAATTGTTTGCCAAGAAAATATGCAAATTCCACATTTCATAAAATCACCTAGAAAGTGGACCAGGGTGCTGAACACAAACGGCGTGGGTTTATAGCGTTGAATTCATTTTAACAGCCACGCACAAAGAATTACACGACATAAACACTTGTCTAACATTCCATGTGGATAGCGGTGAGGCTATACAACACCCCTGAATAACACCTCTCTAGTGCAGATAACACCAGCTGTGCTGTAAGACTTGAATTTTACATTTCCACCTCATTAGACCAGGTGACAGTGGATAGACATAGCAAGTGCCCACCAAGTAAAATTAAATTCTCAGGGATGACAGAATGTCGAAAAAAAATTCGGAAAACCAAAACTTATATC
>JAWQUT010000077.1:1027660-1039442 GCA_033807755.1 Ellobium chinense | reverse complement strand
AGATAATAAAGTGTACATTGAATTCATCTTGTAATAATAACCTGATGGAAATAAAACTGGATTAGAGTTGATTTGAGCCAAGAGTTAGATAAATATTACAGACATTTCATAGCCAGCCAGAATGCAGTAGCCACCCTTATCATAAAACATCACACGCAAACAGTCTAGACTAGAGAACCTTGATGGAACGGGACTGAACACTGTGTGGGCAACCAGCGGAAATGAAGCGTTTATCGTATGCACTAAAAAAAAAAATGATTTAAAATATCTCCTCCAGCAATATTATTCATGACTCTGATTCTCATTCCAGCAGGTCATTGTGATAACACTTGCTATCGACATTACACTTCACATTCTGCTGACTGGGCACATACAGCGTACATTATACTATCAGTCATCATTACAGCAATCAACTCGAGACCCCATACATATTGCTCAACATCAAAACATCTACTCGTCAAAACATGTACTCGTCCTCCGCATGGACATCCAAGACTCGCCTGTAAAAATCGTGTCAAGCCGCACGAATAATAAATCTCCATCTAACACTGCCAAAAAAAGAGAAGGAAAAAAAAAGTGCTATACTCCCTCCCACAATGGCGATAAAATCTGTACACGGCAAACGCCGTTAATTGAATTCTGTATGAATTTTTGTTTTTATGCCTGGAGGGTCTGATTTCCTTAATAACAATTCCCATGGCTGGTTAAAACCATATTACCGACACGTATAATCAATGCGAGGCTTACTATGCATTCACCGCATAAAAATATCGTCATTTTTTTTTCTTCTCTCACCTGTTGAATTCTCAATGAGGTGTTTTCAGACGGGTCAGTTACACCACGTGATCTAGGGATTGCTAGGATATTTTGATAAATGACGAGTAATCATACATAAGCAGAGCATGTAAACAAACCAACGTGTGAGCAAGATTTCCTAGGTCACGTGATGGAGCTGAAAATACCTAATTGTTTCCGTCGTGTCCGCATTTGAACTCATCCTTACTGTCTACCATCCTTTGCCTCTATGGCTCTGGTGACATAGGACTAGTTCATCGCGCAATGATTAATTTTATTTTATTTTATTTGCTTAAAGGAAACGACCCCTTTACAACGGGGGCACAGCCAAACAGGGTTATTCGACTGTGCGTCCAATATAAAGTAAAATTACTTAATTATAACGTAATACACAATTCTTTGCACATAGTGTTAATTAAGAGCATAAAGCGTTAGGAAATCTTTTAGTAAAACATAGTTTCAATTTTTTTTTACATAACAAGTCGATACTCTTAGTAAAATAATCTACAGTGTCACAGCTTAAAATGAACATTCTTACAGTGATTCTTACAGTGTTTCCACCAGACCGCGCCATCCATCGCACCAATTCGTTCCTTCAGTTTCAAAATCCCCTCTAATAATTACTACAACTACTTCACTGAATTAACACTGATGACACGAGGGGAACGTCGTCCCCAATTTGTGTGACTTAGAAAAAAATAACACTGTTCTTATCAATACATCTAGTCTCTCCGATCTATCGAAAATGTGATGATAGAGGATTAGGACATCTTTCTTCGTAAATGTTCTGAATACGACATTTGGTTTCAAATCACGATCTCTTCAAATGATGTAACAGCTCACGATGACGGAATCCTAAGGTAACATGTATTATCGTACCTTTCTNAGCTTAAATGAACATTCTAACAGTGATTCTTACAGTGTTTCCACCAGACCGCGCCATCCATCGCACCATTCGTTCCTTCAATTTCAAAATCCCCTCTAATATAATAATTACTACAACTAGAGTCTACTACACTCAATTAACACTGATGACACGAGGGGAATGTCGTCCCCAATTTGTGTGACTTAGAAAAAAATAACACTGTTCTTATCAATACATCTAGTCTCTCCGATCTATCGAAAATGTGATGATAGAGGATTAGGACATCTTTCTTCGTAAATGTTCTGAATACGACATTTGGTTTCAAATCACGATCTCTTCAAATGATGTTACAGCTCACGATGACGGAATCCTAAGGTAACATGTATTATCGTACCTTTCTTAATTATCCCCCTTATTAGCCGCACACAGAATGGACATTTAGTTACTAAATGTTACTCTTCATAGCACTGTAATTTAGTGTAATATGCCAATTTAGTGTAATAATATGCCATGTGTTTTGTGTTAAGTGTTCATCGAAGACCTCTACAGGTTTGTGACACCTATTAGAGGGGCAAATCACTCATTGTGTACAACCCAATTAATCCGCTAATATATAAAATCCCCCTTTTTGGGGGGCCCTGCCAGCTAGTGTTAGGATGTAGAAATGTGTAAAATGACCTGTGATCTAAATAAAGCATCCAATTTTAAAGTTTCAGGTACAGTTTGAGCCTTCTAGATTAAAAAAATATAATGTGTAGGCCTATGTATTCGCACGCGGTCAAAACCAGCCAAATGAAAAACTAGGGACCAAATCAGAATTTGAGGTGATCTTTTTCAAAATACATTTGTGAAAAATTTTGGAAATTTTGGGCGTTGACCCCCCCTTTTTCTTCCCGTTAAAAGATTGGGCAAAAGAAATACTTTAACCTCCATGGAAGAAATTTCCCCAAATCACAGTGGTATATTTAGAATAACACAAAATGTTAATAAGGCCAAAAGAAGAAAAAACAATAGGTGTCAAAGACCTACAATCATGGTGCCATCTCCATGAAACGACATCTTTCAACAGTATAATTCACTCTTCCCAAAAGCAAAGAAAAGCTCTCCACGTGACTAAATTAGGCCAATCGACGCCCGCTTTGTATTTTACTTCGCAGCTTTGTTTCTCAGTCACAACAATTATCTACCAATAATCATTTAAACTTTCGTGCCTCACTCTTAAGCCATGGTAAAATAATACTGGGGACTATTTTCCTTGCTGGCTGCTTCAGAACGGTGACTGATGCACAAACGCCATGTTCTTGAATAGGTTCATATCTTAGACCAGAAATCCCATATAGAAACAAACTGCCACCGTATAAAGGTAGATAATTTCCATGTGGAAAACAAACTTCATCAAAACGCCGTCTACAGGTGTACGGAAAACGGCATGAACTATAATTATCAACAACTATCGTCGTGAATGACCACAACACAACCATGGAAAACACTAACCATCTTTACCAGGAAACACTACACATACAACCATGTCTATCCATAGTGAGTAAAACCACGGAGACTGTTTTTAAAGTGTGTAAAGAAAAATTCCGTTCTAAAATTAATGAAAAAAACCAACAACACAACAAATTATTTTTCAAGCCTTACTTCCTACGAGCATAATCTATCTCCTGTCGGATATGAAAGGGATAAAAACTATTGGAGTCGCGCATATTCTATGTGTATCTCACTGCCCAGATAAGGTCAGGCAAGGTAAAGGTATAGACAGGACAACGCCATCATTCGTGCTTCACTGAACACCTGGAATTCCACGCGGTGAAAATGAACAGAGAGGGAAAGGATGAAAGGATGGCCAGTATGTTAGCCGACNNACCCCCATCAACCGCCGTCATGTCCAGCGCTGAGTGCTGTGACACCGATGTTAGTCTTGTCCAGGTAGAGTCTCGATATATTATAGTATGGAAAAAGCACATAATAATACATGTAGATGTACCTCTTTGGCTATGTCAAAGGACAGCACCTCAATGATAATGATACAGATCATTTAGTCATAGACAGGTCATGGACTATATCGGTATTTCGACTAAATCGGTGCTGTTGTTAGAGAAAGCCACCTCTTTTTGAGTTATGCTTCATTCTGAGATCCATCTTAAAACTGAAATGTGAGAATAATAACGAACGAGTGCCTCTGAAATTCACACCTAATAACAAGGTGTGTTTATTCAAAGGAGTTCATCTTATCGAGGTTTCACTGTGTGGTCCCTTGCCCTCGTCGTTTATAGGTTGATAGTATGGTATACGTTATACTGGGTCCCGCATGTCAGCGTGTAAGTGTGAGTGTGTGTGTGTGACAGTGGCTAGATGGTATGACAATTCAGAGCTTTTGCATTGGCGATGGGATCTCGTACCATCTTACGAATTACCTTTATGCATCGGTGCTGAATGCAGCCATAGTAGAGTTCAACATGCAGAGTTAATGCGATTCTTACGGTAGTAAGAAACCCATCGTTAATGCGCAAGTTCACAATTATCAGACAAAAGGAACGTACAAGATGTGAGACTGTATTCTTCTCGTGTTGCCGGTAAAGTGAATGAGAGAGACAGAAGAGAGACAGAATGATCAAAAGAAAAAGAATGACAAACAGAGAGTACAGAGATGGAGAGAAACACAAAACAGGGACAAAAACATGAAAGAAAAATGCACAAAGAGAAAGACTGTTAGAGTCACCACTAGTATGGTCTTAAAAGACAAAAACTTAACAAACAATCCAACAGTCCACGTTTCCTGTCTCTCTAGAGATATCTTACTGAATAAAGAATTTTATCTCGCTCACTTCACCTAGAAACATGCCATGTTATTCTCTTGTCCAATGTCTCACTGCAACTAATATCACACTTCCTTACTTATTAAATCTATAAATGCAATCGATTTCACTAAATCGCGATCGAGATAATCATAATCCCTGCTTAAATGCAACAGTTTCCACATCACAAAATGCTATAAATATCTATAAAAGTCACTGGATAATCGCAACTGCCTTTAATCGCACATTTTTCCATGCCCCGATGAGTCGCCCTGAAGCGGAGTTGACTATACTGTAATGCACATTACTCAGTCTCCTCTGCAATTCTTTACACAACAACAACAACAACAAGTACACACATACAGTCATAATAGCCATAATCCACTCTATCCCCGTATTGCCACTGACGCCAGCATGCACTCTGGATCAATATTCCCCATTTTCTTATCTGTTATTCACAACAACAAGAAAATACTTCAGTGAAGAAAGTAAGCATTCTGTAAGTCATTAGCACCTAACCACAACGTCGCTTCACAGGCTCCTGAAAGTGGAACTTAAATTACTGCTCACAACAGATCCAGACTATTATCTTCTCACTCTCTTCTCGAACGTCACATTTTGTTTCATAATAGAAATGTAAAGCCACTAATCGGCATGGTAAAGAAAAAAACTTTAAAACTTGCAAATCCATCAGTACATGATCTCTCTTGCGTCTTTTCACCCATTTATACCCATATCTACACACAGCCAGTAACACAGTTGCAGTGTGGGATTTCCTTTTCAAACCATCGAACGCTTGACACAACGGTGATGCATCTAAATCAATAATGTTTTTCTTACTAACTTCTGACTGCATCACTGGATGTAAAACGCAGCGTGAGGACGTACAGAGAGATGGGAGGGGGAAGGTGCACACGAAAAAAAAAATCAACAAAAAACAGTGAGAGACTCGAGGGAAAGCAACAAACAAAGTGGGGAAAACCGTCATGTTTGATCACCCAGTCTGTCACTGCGTCTCTTCTGTCCTTCCATCACGTTACGGCTCATTCCTGGCCTATTCTCATTCACACAACATACGTGTCTCAATAAGACTAAAGTTTTGTCCACTCACCTCCAATCACCCCCTCCTCTCCTGTCTTGTCCTGTCCTTTCATTAGACCCTACCACATAATTTACACGACACGCGTGTCTGGGTAAGTATAGGGCCATGTCAGCTCACTTGCATTTATCCCCTCCTCACCTCACCTCTCCCTCTCTCAATCGCTCACCATTCATCACAATATCACGTTCAACGGACTGAAAAAATAATACTAAAAGCCATTCAATCTTTATTCGGTGTAATGTAAAGTAATGTAGTGTAATGTATTGTAATGTAATGTCTCTTAACCACTTCTTCAACACATGCACCATGCATCCTTGTATCAGTGTTGATGACGGGTCAATATACGCTCACGTCTATCCTTCCTCCACAGCTTCACAAACAAGACACAACATTATGTCAGATGTGTTTGTTTATTAAAAAAAAAACAACAATGAAATCCATTAAGTTGTAGTTTTAGCACATGGCATGACGTGTCAGTGTATAGGGCCAGTCAGGCCATTATGTTTATTGCTCTACACCCCAGACCGCTTACCAGGTATAACATCACGTTCAGTGGGCTTGAAAAATCAACATTAAAAGTCATCAAGTGTCACTGCAACTATAGCTGATCCCATACCGCCTGACCAATCACTCCACACATGTCTTTACTTCCCTGTGAAGCCACACGAGTCTTTGATGTACCGATGAGCTCTGAATGTTTGCACTAACTACATGCCCCCCGTGCCAGGGGAAAACCCGGTATGTTCAACATTCGACAGCACAGGAAGTCTACTGGTGCTAAAGAAAAGCCATCCTTTCACAAAATGAAGGAAATTCTAAAAACAACCTGTCTCACTGGCAGAGTTAGGATAGCCACGGACTACTGACATTTTTATTTTCCCAAACCGTTTCCATATTTTCAAATGGTGTAATATTTTTTCCCAGGATAATAACATAGATAAAACCATTCCATGACAGCTATTTACCATGTGAAATTCATCCAGTTTTTCAGAGGTTTTCACTCCTGTCAAAGCATAGGAGAGCAGGTCCACACAAAATTATGAACTGTCAACCCATGTTTATCTTTTAATTTGCGAAGTTGTTTTTTTCCATGACAGCTTATCTCTTCTTTCTGTATCAGATAATTTTCAGATCTGGAAATACAACCAGCAACGCTTTTCCATAACTTTTCTCGATTTTCTAAGATTGTTGCAACCCTAAAAGTATACCTCATATTAATTAAGGAGAGGAAAATCGGGCTTTTCATAAACAAATAGGAATAAATTTTCAATGTTTTGTATTTTTCACCATCTGACCGGGGGGCTATTTTCAGCCACAGTTCTAAATTACCGGCTTTTAACCTGGCACGCTGGATGTGACAGCAGTCAATCTACAATAGCCAAACGCGTGTCTAAACAGTTCAGACTAATATTTGACCCCTCCCACCTTAAGCGCAGCGTGTCCCCACTATGGTCTTGACATGTTTTAATAATGAGATGGTTTTTATGATGACTGACAGTTTTCAAACATATCTGAAAATGATGATGGTGGTGATGATGATGTTGCGCTGGTGATGGCAGAGATTAAAAGGTTAACTCTGATGACTTAAGTGAGTGCATACGCGTACAACCTGTCAATGTTTTAACAATCAGTAATACAATCTGCCATAAACGGCGTGTTTTGTTGGGTTTTTTTTTAATTTTGTTTTTTTTTTTTCTGATTATGGCTGCCAAGAGAAACTTTTAAAACAGCCTTGACATTGGCAATGGTGGAATACTGCTAGACGAGGGGTGAGCAGATGAAATACTGAGTGAAAGAAACGACGTTTATAAAGAACGAATGAGAGTCAGCAGAATTTGGTTTACCTCGGACAGGCTGACAAGCGACTAATTCCATATCCGGTTTCCGGTTAGTGGTCGTACTTTTGTAAATTCGTAATTTTTGCGTGCCGATATTTTTTTTTCAATCGGACAAAATCGGATATCGGACGGCTCTCAATTATCGGAAAAATCGGCAATCTCCAATAGGAAAAAAATATCGGATTTCCGATAATTATCGGCAAAACGGCAACCCTGTGTAGAAGATCTACATGTTGTTTTTCTTAATGAACTGCATTGCGTGAACTGTCAGGCGTGTAGTTACACGAAATTTTCAAATGCTTATATATTATGCCTCATGCTGTCTTGTCGAGTGATTGTATTATGTATCATAATGTATTATGATTATCAATGTATCATTAACAGTAATGTCATAAGCGTGTTACTACTAAATATCAGAAAAAAAAAACGGTACCCAAGATGGTGGCAAAGAAACGGACATCATTTTCATCTTGAGCGCCTGGCACTGTTTACAAGATAAATAAAACTACACATGTAAGAAACAAGAAGTAATTTGCATTTCTCATTGTGCTCACTAGAGAACCTTTCCCAAGAACAAGCAGCAATAGCTGTAGCGCATGTGTTAAGAATATTAAGATTAGTCTTCAGATCAGTACTGTGATGTTGTAAACATAATATATGTAAATACTAAGGCCTCACTCATTTATTATCCAACAAAAAAAAAACAACTTGCTCACAGCTAATAACTCGTCTGGTTCTGTAGCGAGTGATCTGAAATTTCGTGGACTGGTTCCTTTTGCATGGCAAGCAGACATTCGTGTAGGTTTCCGTGTTCACAATGGTCAATAAGTAGACTAGACTATCTGATTTATTCCACTACCTGCTCACCTGCGACTATCATGGGGACAAAATTCTGTTGAAACTTCCACCCCCTCCCCCTCCTCCTAGTTTTTATAACACTCTCAGCCAAACTCCCTGTTGCCCATTTCTGATTTTACTGTCCAACACTCTAAAACCAATCACACTAGAAATTATGGACTGGGCCCTTTGGAATATTAATAAGGTTCTACAATGAACGCACAGGTGGTCTCCCCTGTCTCAGTATTACAGTTATCAATAGAAAAAGGTCACATCTCCTACTATTCCCATTTTACAAGCAAATAACTTATCATCTGAATGACCTCATTGGATAACGTCACAGGGTATTTTTTTCTCTCTTCATCTGCGCACTGAGTCTCTCCGTTAGATTGGAAGACAATACTGAATTGTCTCCAGTATGGATCACTTGACAGATGTCTCGGTCTACACGAAATCAATGAAGGCCCATTGTTAGATATTATCTCCACAAACATTATCAGATCACATGTCAGAATTATACCATTCTGAACAACAGACATGACTTCACCCACAAATCCAACACTTCACTAAAATGATAACGCCAATGGCTCGAGGCAAAGTCGTATGACTCACTGTGGAAACAAATCACTTAATAGTCTATGTCAAACATTTAGGTTAAAAACAAGTTGAGAAAGTCATGTTGAATTCAATCTGTCCTAATAACGCGGTTTCGTGTTTTTACTATTAAATTATTCATCCAATCAGAATCTTAAAAATGACAAAACCTGCAAAAGGCAAGTACATGTAATGAAGTGGAGTACTGTAGCTACCCATCTTCGCTCCAGATTAACTCTGTGACCAAAGTAAAAGTACAATTCCATTTTCCCATTGTTAAGAGCGATAGGAGACGACTGCCCTATCAAGTCCACGAGTTAAGAGTTATCAGTAGGTCAACTCAATTGAAGTAACAGCAACATGAGTATTACCAGACATGAAAGTAGGGTCACCTGTAATCTACTGGACACAAAATCTTAATCCTTGCACATGTCAACAGAAACTCCACGAAAATTTGTGGTGGAGCTAATTCATTCATTCCTGTTACTGTCATATCAAATAACAAGACTAACACCCCATTTTACAAATGGGCAGGCAGGCAACGCACCAGCGGCGAAAGAATACCTAGCGCACCGAAAGGCATCATAGACGAATGCATTAGACTCCGTGAAAAAGTTGGACGATTGGCGAATCGGGCGGACTGAAAAGACCTATCGGAGAATGTATTTCGTTGCTATACACATTCTTTTTTTTTCAAAAAGGGTAAAAATAATAAAGAGGACTAATGTGTATAATTACCTTTTGTGTATTTTTCTACGAATTTAGGTGAAAACCGCATGTTCTTACGTTACGTAGTTCTCAAGAAATCTGTGACACAAATTTGGCTGAAGCATTTTATTAATATAGATAACAGTGGAAAAGACCCACAGACATCACAGAGGAGTAAGAGGCTGAACAATAACATTACCTGGTGATATATAGTTGAACCCTCGGGACAACCAAGTTTGGAGAACAGCACAAGTTAAGTTCACGAGGTATTCGAGTTAGCGAGGTTCATTTAATATAATAGCAATACTGAACAAGGGACACGGTTTTATACTGAGTGGGACAGGAATTCCTGGAATGGATGTTCAAAGGCGTGAGATTTTCCATGCATACTGTTTAGAACTGAGCCACTCATGACATACACAGAGTACAAACTGTTACTGAGGAAACATACGCAGTTTTCTTTCCAAGCAAAAGACAAAAAATCAGCCCTTTCCATATCTATCAATCAGCACTCTCCATATCTATCGTTCAAGCTTTTCTAAGCATTAATTCACGAGTGGTACAGATAAATAAGGCTAATAACAGGTCTGTGCAAACTCATACATGTACCGATAAATCACTTAGAACATGAGCTCGCTATTAATGTTCTCTATAATATGTGTTACAATCACTGTCTTCAATGACATTATATCTTCTTCGCCTATTATAAACAGCACGGCTATGTAACACACCACATTCCCTTTCTACTCTGACAATCTGTGTTATCGTATCATGTAAATAATGGCTCTCCCTCTCTCTCTCTACACTGTGTCTGTATGCATATATGTTTTACAACTCCCTCTCCCTCCAACATACCTACAAACTCTAGTCATTGTAATTAAAATAATTTAGCAATCAATGACTCCCCATTCATAAAATGAAATCCAAAACTGTTCCCTCTGTACGGTTACTGAGCAAGCAATTGATACAACTTATTGTCATGCAATTTCACAATGTTATGGATAGTAACAATTATGTTTTACCTGATCAGATATGAAAAATCTGTCTGGCACGTAATGGAAACACTGGCCTTTTTACTCTCGCTTTGTTATCTGTCCTGACAAGCGAATCCAATGTTGTTCTAGACAATAATAAGAAAAAAAAAATGACCTGGTCATTCGTGTCAAGTAGTACACACTACATCTATCTCTAAAACAATGTACTTACACCACACATTACCCAGCAACCTGGGAATGGGTTGCAGCCTCCCTTACAATACACCAGAGAGAAGGTGCAGTCATGTTTCAACTAGGAATGTAACGTGAAGTCTAACCATTTAACATGTGATCACTGGACATGGCAGACTGAGAATGCCTATCAATCATTGAGTTCAATCATCTCACTATGGAACTCTGTGATTTCGATCAAGGAAAGGAAACGATATCTGCCCTCAAAACGAAACAGTCGAATGGGGGAGAAAATACCTGTGACCCAACTGAAAGTCAATGTAATTCATAAAACACGGCTAAGTGAAGAAATCATTATAAGATCTCGTATATCGAAACACGTGATGTGGATCCGGCTAAACACACAAGATTTCAAACCTCAACCTGCTGAAAGCCTGTGTAACTCACTGTAGTAGATCTAAGACCAGAAAAGAAACCGCTATAGTATGACCTCTTTACAGACCACTCTACTACCGAAACATTCTGATATGTGGAGAGATCGCAGAGTTCACAACTTCTAAATAATCTCATCCACAGAGTATGTAACTCACTATACATGGATCTAGAGAGAAACAGAAAACCATCAGATCTATTCTATAAGGAAGACTTCATATCTGGCCAATCCACGAACGAAATGAAAGTGCACAGTAGTTCCAGATAATTCCACTCAAATCCTGTAATTAATTAAGGCTACAACCAACTCACTGAACTTGGACCAATAAAGGCAACCCTTATTAATAACGGAGTACTGTACTCCTGTGTACTGGACACACAGTGGTGAAACTCTCCTCTCCTTCCTATACTAGCCGTGTCCAGTCAGCCAGTCAGACAGACACAGGGATGTACTGCACTGCAGACAGTCAAGCCATCATGGTTTATCTCTCTCCATGCTAGCCGGCTACCTGCCGGTCAGGGGCAAAAGGTAAAGGAAGGTGTGAAAAGTAGGTTACTGCTTGTGTCAGGTAGAGAGCTGATGCTGCCACTAACTGCGGAAATGGCCACAGGCGAGACGCTGTGGGTTAGGAAAGAGGCGGGGG
>JAWQUT010000077.1:1011452-1024006 GCA_033807755.1 Ellobium chinense | reverse complement strand
AAATGCCGTTCAGACAACACCACCATTTGTAAACACAGTACGGGTGCGAAAGGAAAGCCACGGCGAGGCAGGCAATGCGACGCCTACCCCTTGGTCTTTAACAGGGGCTATTACGCAGTGAGATGTAATGTTACTGTTGTTACTGATATGAAATTGAGGGAAATAAATTGAGCTTTTCAGTAATGCTAAATTTATGCAGATAGGCCGAGCTGTCATTGAGTAATTGGTGTGTAAAGTTGGGTAACTTGGTTCGCGTGTCAAGTTTGCCGGTCTAGCGTATGCGCTAGGTACTCCCTCTATACATAGACTAATCATATCGACAGGGATTCCACTGTATATTTTTTTTGGTTTGTTTGTAGTTCGAACAATAAACAACAGTTCTGGGTCGAAATCGTCATCTTCTTCGGACAAAAACTGTATCGCCGCCACCTTGCGCTTGCAAGGCTGTGACTAGCCTGTGATGCCCTGATGTCACACCTAAGGGCGGGCACTATCATACCTCAGAGGCTGAGCTCGATGACGCTACTCGCCCGGTCATTTAAGCGGGGTTGACCTTTAAGAGTGGCAGGCAATTTCTCTCAGAAAAATGGATGAGAAGTTTAAAAGTGATGAGTTATACCCATGTGAAAACACAATAATGCCACTACTTCATTTCTTCAAACAATGGCATCTGCCAAAGGTAAGAAATTAGGATGAGAGAATGACATGTTTACAGAAATGAGATTAAGAAAGAATAATGAGAAGAATGGTTTCAATCATTCCGACATTCCAGAGTGCATTCTAAAATTCCATTAACTTTTCATAGCTTAGCTCATCGTTCTATTATTCCAAGATCTTTCCATCTCTTGAAATCATTTCAAAATTTCAACAGTGATTTCTAATAATTTTAGAAAGCCTGATCAAATTAATGGAGGCCTGCGCTGCTTGCATCAAAGGCAAGCTTCAGGACTGATTATTCTAATATATCTCCCCAATATTTGAGTGTCTTTTTCCACAATCCAACAAGCTATCTGGTGCGAAGGAGTGTAGACAGGTCAGTTGTATCCCTGAGTCAGACAACAGTTGTGTGTGGCGTGGCCCAATGTAAAGGAATGGCTAATACTGTACTGTACTTGGGCAGATGGAAGATTTGTCTTGACAACACAAACACCTGATTTTAATACTTCATCCACCATCACTAACAAGTTCAATGCAACATGGAGGTCTTTTCTAAAATGTTGCTGTAATTTGTAGAAACTAGACCACTAGTCACTATTACAAAACTTTTAAAAATAAGATCTTAACCGATGCCTGTGGCACAGCACCATAGAAGGGAGACAACCTTTATTAAGTGCAATAACAATTACAATTTTCTTTATCACATCTGGATTACCTCCCATAGTCCCGTTTGTCTTTCCTGCATTTTATGAGGCCAAAATGTAAAAAAAAAGTAAAATTCTAGAGACAGTGCTAGATTACCTACTTTTGAAAGCCATCCATTTTCATGGTAGTGTTTCACAGTTTTTCTTTCAGAATTCAAGGATTCACAGGGTAAACAGTATAAAAACACAGATCCTGGGTTAAAATACCTGTAATGACATCTTCTAGAAATTTGGATACAAATTATACATGTATTACTTTTCTAAGATGTTCTTAGTCTAAGAAACTTACACTTGAGTTATCTAAAAGTCTCTAAATTTTAAATGGGATATCCATTATAGGTAACTGTAAATACTATCATATAACCAACATCTTCACGAAATATGCACTCACATCTTATGCACTTACATCTTAGCAACTGCCCTTTAAATATATCACATACAATAATGCCTTCCCGAAACCCCTCATTCTGAAAAAGTTGGGCACCCTGTTCTAAAAAAGTAACGTGTGTAATTTTGATTAGCATCTTCACCCTTAACTCCCAAACTGGGTAGGTCAGATAGCAACTGATCCAGGTTTACCAACACACTGTATCCATACTTCTAATATCTCAATAATGACCTTCCCCCCAACCTTCACACATACCTTGAGATCACTTGTCTTTTTATCTAGCCAATTTTTACCATAGTGCTGATAAACAGTATCTGTGCATAGCTTGTGTGCATTAGCACTTTGTGTTCCATTGTCGCAATACTGTGTCCACTTTCACTTTACATTGTATTGTAGTGTTCACATGTAGCAAAACTGCAACTTTGCATTCACTTTTGTTGCATTTGCCAGATAAGTGATGAAGTCTTGGGACTGACGGGGGTAATTGACCTGACAGGTCTGTGGTTCACAAAGTATTCATAAGCAGCTGCCAGAGAATATGAGATACAGTCTTGGATGACAAAAGACTTTCCAGCATCATGAATGAAGTACAGCAGAACATCACAACCTCAGATCTCATACACTGATACTTCTAATTTCTCACCCACTCACTGCAAATCTCTAGTTCTTTACCATCGAATTTTATTTAATCAAATCAAACTGGCCTTGAAATTTGAGCTAGTGAGGTTCTACTGTTAAGCTGGTAAATACGCAGCACAGTGTTCTTCTGAAATTCACTGCCGCACTGCCGAATGTTATCATGTTTCCATCATTTTCTTTCACATTCCTTAACAGACACTTGGCAGTATATGGATGAAATGAGATTATTTAAAATTCACTGAATGATATTTGCTAGTTTGAGTTTAATGAGAAAGTTGTTCTTAACATCTACTCCACACCAAAAGTAACAAATCACTTTTCCTATTGGCCACCTCTACAAATGAAACTAAACGTATTGTATTAGCTTGCTGACACACAGTTTTTGCATAGTAGCAAATGAAATATCCTCCACCATGACAAGCAGAGTTCTGATGGTGAAACGGACAGATAGTTGCTCACTTTTCCTCATTATACTTTTTTTTTAAAACCAAAACTCCTGATTCTTTGGCATGGCTGTATCACCGCATGGGAAACCTAGAATACAATCACAAGTAAAGCAGTCAGTGACATTTTTGCTCACTTATCACCTCCACCTTTTCTCTTGGATTTTATTTCTTGATTTCCCAACCTAACAAGTTGTGCTGTACAGCCACAAAAGTGAGCACTCACCTTCCTTGAGTAGCTTGACTGATCTGGGTGTAGTTGAGGATCCCGATGTCAAATATGAACTGTCCCCACCCGGTCCATCTGAAGTAGCAGACATTCATATAAATAATGATAATAAATCTAACAGTCCGATGCAATCTTTGATGATAAATAATGTCCATCAAATCATTATCTTCAAACTACAATGCCTATTTCATGACTCATTCCAATATGATTTAATTGCATGAACTTGTCATAATGATAATGAAGGAAGAGAATAATTGTGGTTAATAAAGCTCATGAAGAATTACAGAGAGTATCATCAAGCAGCAAGTTATGAAGCCTAGATAACATTAAATTTATCTATTTAAATCCATTCTTTAAATATCAGCATTCACGCTAGGAAAGATTACAAACAGTATCAAACAATAAAAACAATTATAGTACTAGGATTCCACACACCACAAAAAACAAACCCACTTCATTTGCCTGCATGTTCATACAAATGATTCCTTACATGCTTAAATGGTACAGTCGACTCCACTTAATCGCCCTCCCCTTAATCGCCTTGTTTCCCAGGGAACCGAATTTTTTCTATATAAAAGTCACTGGATAATTGCCTCTCGCTCCGGATGATCGACCACTCTTCAGCACCCATGAATTCAAAGATCAGCGGTTGAAGGGTTACAGTTGACAAACAAATAATGAACACAAACAGTTTAACTGCACGACGGATGGCAGACCGGTTGACTGAATTCTGAATGACAGCTGCTACCCTGAAATAGGTGTGATAAGTCTTTCCTCCCCACCTCCCCCTCCCCTTGTCCCCCTTCGTCCCACGCTACGCATCACCGCCTTCGCCCATCCAATAATGCTAATGCGCCGAAAGCCGTATAGTCTCCTCCCCCCATGCCTTGATTGCGCCTGTCTGGTGGATTTCGGTTAGATCAGAGAACGTATCATGTGGATGAATGATCTATCCCGACCATGCCATCCTACTCCTTATTGTCTGCTGGGCTTCTGCGAGGGGTCAATGAGAGAGACCGCGGAGATCAAACATTTTGTGCACTACAACATCATCAAACTCGACATTGTNTTTCCCAGGGAACCGAATTTTTTCTATATAAAAGTCACTGGATAATCGCCTCTCACTCCGGATAATCGACCACTCTTCAACGCCCATGAATTCAAAGATCAGCGGTTGAAGGGTTACAGTTGACAAACAAATAATGTACACAAACAGTTTAACTGCGCGACGGATGGCAGACCGGTTGACTGAATGACAGCTGCTACCCCGAAATAGGTGTGATGTCTTTCCTCCCCACCTCCCCCCCCCTTCGTCCCACGCTACGCATCACCGCTTTTGCCCATCCAATAATGCTAATGCGCCGAAATCCGTATAGTCTCCTTCCCCCATGCCTTGATTGTGCCTGTCTGTTGGATTTTGGTTAGATCAGAGAACGTATCATGTGGATGAACGATCTATCCTGACCATGCCATCCTACTCCTTATTGTCTGCTGGGCTACTGCGAGGTGGCCAATGAGAGAGACCGCGGAGATCAAACATTTTGTGCACTAAAACACCATCAAACTCGACATTGTCCTGAGTTTGGCAACGAGAAGGTGTCAATGCACAATATCAAACCACGACATCAAAGAAATTTAACCCCATTACCAAAAATATGGCCAAAATTACCTTCTCCGCTTCATCGCTCACTTTTTCCATGATCCCGAGGAAGGGCGATTAAGCGGAGTCGACTGTATTTGTTTTAGAAATTGGTCAAATCAGACAATGTAAACAAAGCCAAACCATTTAAAGTTAGAATTTGGTACTTACAAAATGCAAACAACCTCTACAACCAGTTTACTGTATGGATTTTCAATCAGCATAATTTTACAAATTTTATATACTCTCTTAACTTTCGCCCTCCTACCCCACCTAAAACATACAATGGCTTAAGATCCTGTCTCCTTGCTATCAGAACTGCTAATATTTTATGAAGGAACCAACTTTTTTGCTATATGATTTCTCCTATCTCTGCACAACTGTAGTAGCCCTGTCTATCAAGACAGTTGCCCTGTCACTGTGCCTTATGAAGAGTTCAGGATGACTATCAGACAACATTGCTTATGGTTATCATGTAACATCCTATTCTGAACAATCAGTGCAAAAGTTGAGCTGATCTGTGGCTAAGTTTAGATTTGATCTGGTGATGATCAATTCATGACAAAAATGAAATTCTATTAGAAATTAGCATCTAGACACCCAGGTCATTATTCTCTGCAGGACTGTAAAATGTCATCAGCCACAAAACATGCATTTTATTCTTACTTAGCTGACCCTACCTCACATTCCAAATTTTAGGAAAAATACTCATCAGAGTCAGACATGATTAAAATTTGAAAATTATGACATAAAGGGCTCATAAATCTACGTCAGACATCCTCTCTTGAAACATACTTTCTAAAATGTTCTATTCATCTATCTTATATGATTTCATGGTCTCAAAATACATCTGGAAGTTTGGGCAAGCACTTATTTTTCAAGTGGTGACTGAACCAGGAAAGATTTTCATATGCTTGAGCTTCCCACAACTAGAACACAATGTGCATCACCTATGGCTATGCCACTTTTATTATATATGTATATTAGAGGTGTGGGATGAATACATAAGTTTCTTTCCAGTCCTGTTTGATCTGCATCAGACTACTAGTCTAGCAAAGTAGCAGATATCAGTGCTGTGGTTTTGTTGTACGAGTAGAGTAGACGTCTAGTGAATCCATGGATGAAATTAACAAGAGCTGACTCTCAACATCTGGATCAGTACAATTTCATCATCTTAAATATAATAAATACGCTAGCTAAAACATCAAAAAAACTTTCTCTACCTTCAAACGTGAAGGGTTAATGGATCTGTTACTAAAGCTAAAGTGAGTGAGAGGCTCACAGCGGCTAAAGCTCAACATAAATATCGCACTGTCGGTATGATCAAAAACAGGAAGCCTAGAGAAGATGGGCGTCCACCTCTAATTCAAAGAGTAGTTATTATTATCTAGGCATAACAGAAAACAGTTAGTACCTAAACTACCCCCAGGCAATGACAGTGGATCTAATGCGGGTTTAGGGTCACTATTACTTCTGTGCCGTTGATATGGGGGTAAGTCGGAATCCACATCTGTTTTGGTGGCCATTTCAGCCATTTCCTATCATGTTGACTTCCGGTTTGAGGTCACTAAAGACCTATTTTACCAGATTTTTAAGGCTAATAGAGTCAAATGTCGGCTGAGTTCGTCTGGGGCTCTTCCCTGCTTACATTATTATTATTATGTTCTAATTTCCGCCTAAGAACAGAATTCAGTGGGTCTAATTTCATAGGATGGTGCGCAAGAATGCTGCACATTATTATAGATTTTATATTTATCACGGTTCTTTCTGCAGCCTTCAATTATCCAAAATCACTGTAGACCCCTGATATGATTAGATATGATTTACAGCCTGTCGCCTATAGTCATTTTATTGCAGTTTGGATTAGAATAGGCCTAAATCTGTATTACCTATCATACTATGAGTCTTAGTTTTAAATCATGAGCAGTAAAATAGTTTACAACACACTTTCTATTATGAACGGTTCTGTGCTCACTCCATAAAATGGATGGTGCGAAGTGTAAGGTAAAATTAAAGGCGATAGGGACAACCTGGCAATGGACTTCCGGAAATTATTTTCACTCATCAAATTTACATAATTCGATATACTTTCTTTTTATATAAGCTTTTACGCTGAATTGATATTTAAAATGACATGGAGGTAATGTGGACATATTTAATTATGAGTATGGAAAAATATATGCGCACAAAATATTGCTCTGAGATTATGATTTTACGTCAAAACCATATGACCGGTGACGTCATTAATTGGTTCCTGATAAAACGTCTAAAAATAACTTCCGGGACCTTATTGACTGTCGCAGTAAGAAGTGAAAAGTGAATAAAAAGGTGAGACTATTTCGAAATCGATAATTTTGCCGACAACATTAGGCATAGAACAGTCAACTGATATTTCAAGAGCTAGAGCTTTGTGCCAACGAGTTTGTAAGTAGTCTGGGGTTTGTAAAAATGACAAGACTGGAGTTAGCAGTATCTCACAAATATTGTCTCCGAAAGTCCAGCTAGACAGTCTATAAATGGCACAATGCATCACCACCGTCAAGATCCACCATTATTTTAGATCTCTTGGGTCACGAGTTTATGATTCATGTTTACAAACTGTTCATAAGATACGGGGGCAAGGAATGTAGGATCAATTGCTGCTTGACTTGCAATCTAAGTGTATGTTTTGACCAGGCATTATTAGATCTGAAATCTAGACTAGCTTGGCCAGTACCCAGGAAATCAATTATTCAATAGATCTGATATTGTATGGAAGCAAAATCTAAAACCGAAACTGTTTATGTAATTGAAAGGTCTACGTGTAGCCTAAAGTATTGACCTTGGTCAAGAGAGCCCATTAAGTAAATAGTTCAAACTTCTCATTTATGGCGAGACACAAGGCTTTTAATTTTTAAACTTTAATGGCAGTTCCTCATGATAGTAACAATCTGGTGATTAGTTGAAAACTGAGTTAGTCTATAAGTGAACGGTTTGGATATAACAGCAGTATCGCCCATAAGATTACCGCTTTGTGTCATTGAATGTGTTATTAGTATTAGGATATTTGGTTGTCACAGCTTTGTACAATATTTATTACACATAAATTAATTACCCACATTTTCTTGTGTTTTGCTTTTAAATCCAGATTTTATTTGAAGTCTACCAGTACAACACATAAAACATCATGTCTAGACTGTATCCCACACTGGAGGATATGCGAGTGGACCAGCTCCAGACGGTAAGAATTAGTCTTATGTCAGTTTTCTGAAAATTATGAGGGAAATTTCTAGGTTTTGTTACACATTGAAATGTTGCACAGAACACAAGCAGAGATAGATATAAAAGTAACATTGAAAGCCTCTAACTGCATTTTCTTACCTTAATACTGAACTGCATACCCAAATTCTGTGAGATAGAAAATGTTATGAGAAAGTAAATTTTGTTTCAGTTTTGTGTATTATTGTCTACTGAGCTATTTTTACCCCTGATTTCTTTTTAAATTTTTTTTTTTTTTGATTGAAGTTATTGAAGAATTATCTGATGAATCATGTAATTTATAATTCAGCAGACATTCAGAGTATTTCACTGCGCTTTCCCTATTATTTCAGGCTCAGGCCAATCATGAGCGTGCTATTAGTGGCGGCAGTGCACCACCACCACATTATCCCCCACCAGGGGATATGGCAGCTGCACCCTCATGCCCCGTGCAAACTGGTCCAGCCCTTTATCCATCTCTGACAGAGTACATGGGATTACAGATTACACCACAGATGATGCAGGAGATGCAGGTTGTGCCTTCACAGGTAGGATGATGATACCTATGATGAATATGTGATGAATCAGAATCATGTTTATGAAGAAATTATAGCAGCATATAAGGCAAAATGGAAATTTAAAACTGGATACACTGAAGTTATTTTATACATCAAACTGTCCTGTCCAACTTCCCAACTGCTGGTAAATCTTTTATGATATTTTCTATGGCATAGCTATCAGCATAAATGAGAAATTTGATGAAGAAAACACTAATAAGACTGAGAAAATAATGGCTGACCCACAAACAAGAACAAGTCACTACTGCATTATGCAAGTCATCATCTCCCAGGAAACCCCTGTAAACTACTGGCATTGCTTAGCCTTGTCTTGCCTAGTCCAAGTAAATTAAATACTGATACTACTTCTAGCTCTCCTGTCACAGCCATAGATCATACTTATTGTGCTAGGATAGTTAAAATTATCACAGTGAAATAAGGAAGACAAAAATTACACACTGACTAGTTGAGCAGACTTTCTTTTGCATAATGACCTAACAGTAGTTCGGTTATGCAGCCCACATGACATATTACAACAACAGTAGTTAGTCTAGTGCCAAGCAATCAGTCTTGGCATCTCACCTGGTGCATCTGAAGATTTCTTGTTGCTCAACTTGTGAAGATGCAAGGGAGGGTGGTGAGGCTGCGTACATAGTAGTGCATAGAATTAAAGAAAAAACTTGTCCATTTGTTCCCATTTACACATTGATCGAGTTCTTCTGTTTGCCGGATTTCAAATGTTCTTTTCCCAGGATTTGCTGAATTGTTTAAAGTCACTACTTTAGATGTATGATGCATACATGTCAGTGATGCCATTCAAGAGTGTCCTTAGTGTATTCAGAAGCATTGTGCTGTTACAAACATTTTGAGGGGCAATTGTTATATATTGGGATATATTATAAGCTCTTTACTTTATAATGTAGTTTAGTAGCAGCAAACTTCTGATCCAATGTTCCTATGGGAAATAATTTTAAGCATTCTCCTCCTCTTGTTGTTTCGCTAGTGGGAATCTCTATCACATGTGACCAGTGTTTTCTCCAGGTCATGTAAGAGGGAGTAGACATTCCCCCCTTTACATAAAATTGAGAGGGCATTTGTAAATTTGTAGAGGGACTTCAGGTTTTCTTACAGCAGATTTGTATATTTTTAAAGGGATTTTAGGTTTTTATCAAGGGGGATTTTAAAATATAAGGGCGCAGCACACAATCATACAATCTGGAGAAAACACTGAATGATTGGTAAAATGTAAATGGCAGGGTATTCAGACAGAAACCATTTGATTGACTGCTTGCAAAATGACAGTTCGGAGAATACTTTAAACATTTGGCATCATAAAAATAAATATATAAAGAATCTGAAAGTGCGACAAATGACTTGAGAATAATCTTAGGTGATATTAAATGGCATTTTTGTTACCCTCATACCATTTTAGAATTAGAAAATGAACAATCAATGTTTCCAAATTCAGGGCATGCAAGTGGGTGTTAGACAAACACCAACAGGACACATGCAAGTGGCACCGATTACAGGTAACAACTTGGGGCTAGCAAGGGCCGAGATTAAAGGAGGCATCAGAGAAATCATTCTGTGCAAGGATCAAGATGGCAAGCTGGGTCTTCGTGTCAGACATGTCAACAGTGTAAGTGCAGTTACTCACTCTTTATATTATCTCTTAATTTACAATAGGTTTGTATAATTTTAGCTGTTCATCAGGTATTGGGGCATGCTGAGGTAGTAGGCTGGCAAAGTTCATTACATTGCCTGCTATGGGAGAATGTGGCTGTAAAAGACAGTCATCTAGAGAAATCTTTGAAACTCACATGAATAAGCACCCAATAAATATGTTGCTTTCACTCTACACCCAAATGTAGAAAAGAATGATCCTTGCAGCTTTTTTGAGAACTATATGTCTTATGTTCTAAAACTAAAGTAGAAACTTCAAGAAGAAATAGGAGCAGAAATTAAAATAACAACTTCCTCATAAGCTCAGGTGATTGATAAAATCATTGACAAATTATTATGATAACTTTCAAGCACCAGTGGAAATGGCAGTTTGTACCAACTCCGCTGTTAGCTGTAAATAGCTATCTCTACCCTTTCCACAACTTCAGACTTTGGTATAAGCTGTTCAAGGTAACCAAGACATGTAGGAAGTTTTACAGTCTTCAGAGCAAATTAAGTGCTTTTAGTTGAGGTCATCATACGAAAAATATCCTTCTGAACAGGAAGTTCAAATTTAAATCTTTTTAAATCTGATCGTCACTTACATTGGGGTACTATTCTCACAGAGAAATTTTGTTGGAGGAAATCAAAAATTGTTTTTAAAAGCTAGTTGGTAAAATACTCAGCTGAGTTACCAACACAAAAGGAAGAAGAGAAAAAAAAACACCAAAAAAACAAGTGATATACCAATATCTTGATTGCTTCAAAATGTTCACAATTTGTGACATTCAGTCTTGGATCACTTGAAGGAATACCAGGGTTAAGTATGACCACCAGAGTTCTCATATTTAATCCAGTGGAAGGAGTAATATCAGCCGGAATGCACAATTATCTTTTCTCCACAATGACTTGTTTCTGTCTGTTTTCAGGGTCTTTTTGTAGCCTTTGTCCAAGCTGGGCTACCAGCAGCCATGGCTGGCCTCAGGTTTGGAGACCAGATCTTGCAAATCAATGGCCAGACAGTTGCAGGTTGGGATAATGACAAAGCACATAATTACCTGAAGAAAGCAGACGGCCAGAGGATAGAAATGGCAGTTCGAGACAGGTAAATTTTTGTTAAATAGATCCACCACGTGTTCGCTATATGTGAAATAATGCTTTCTTTAGACATAGCTTTGTTTAAAAACATTTCCTCTAACTGCATGATAACACAGAAAGTTTATTGGTGATGTGTATAGTGTAGATTTCAAATTTGATAATTACTGACTGCATTTAGTTCACTTGTGAGGCATAACATTAAGTCACTTCCTTTTTATCTTTTATGAAAGCTCTGTTGGAAACACAGCAATCTCAAATCTCAAAGAAGGAAACTTTTTCATCTTAGACATCCAGATAACAAAAATATGATTACATTAGACAAGCATGAAATTCTGTGCATGCTTATCCAGTTAACAACAATGAAATGAACCATATTTTGTCTTGTTGACTTTAAGATAGTAAAAAGTTCACCCCTCATATTGAAATGATGTATGCTATTCTTTCTTCAGACCATTTGAGCGCACCATCACAATGCAGAAAGACAGCAATGGCTACGTTGGGTTTGTGTTCAAAGATGGCCGTATCAAGTCCTTAGTGAAAGACTCGTCAGCAGCACGCAATGGAGTCCTCACAGACCATCAGCTGCTAGAGGTTGGGGGACAGAATGTTGTTGGTCTAAAGGTAGGTCACAGTGTTTCTTCATGAAGTTTGTTTCAGTTGTATGCAATGGCATTTGCTAAAGCTTTGCTTCCTGTTCACTAGGGTCTGTTCCCTCTTCCAGTTTTGGTCCATACAGGAAACACACATGATAATTTTACAGGGTAAAGTGCTAGGTAAGCATGAGAATCAAGATTGCCCTAGAAATTTGAGAACAAATTAAAAAAGCCCTGTGTTCTTAAATACTCGTGTTTATGCTACATGTAATCTTTGTCTTTAATGACATGAAATCACTTTTGGCATTTCAGGATAAAGAAATTGGTGAAATTATCGACTCATGTGGCAGAACAGTCACCATCACAGTCATGCCTTCTGTTATCTACAATCATATTGTCAAATGGTGAGTTACACTTTAATTATATGAGTTTTTTGCTTTTTGTTTAGTTTGGTAATTTTAGGGCTGCTAAAATACGGTATGACTTTGTCCACCTGTCCGGCAGAGTACAGTGGAATTTTAATGACATGTCCCACCTTTCAGTCCAAGCTATTGATATTGTAATCAGATTTGTGTTATCCAGAGTGCCCCTTATAAGAAACACAGTTAGGTTAGACTGTTGTATGGGAGTGTGCTAAACAAGGGACTGTGTTCAACAATGATTGTGCTAAGAGAGTTCCACTGTACTTGGTTGTTTGTGGACCTAATA
>JAWQUT010000077.1:992125-1010024 GCA_033807755.1 Ellobium chinense | reverse complement strand
GGGGGGGGGGGGAAAAAAAGCATTTTGATGGTGAAAATGCGTGTCAAATTGGAAAATTACATCCTGGTTACATTGAATGATGTCATAAAGTCCTTTCAGTTCTCTCATTTACTTTACTGTTGAAAAACTGTTTTTGTTTCTTCAGTGTCAGCCTAATTACCATTTCTACTGCTTTTTCCTGCTGTCATAAAATCCATGCTTGTTAAACTGTAAGAAATCTTATTTTAAGACTGTACAAAACTGTATATAGGAGTGTACATTATGCCATATTTTTTCTGGACATTTCTATTCAGTGTTTGCCTAGGTGCTTTAAATTTTAAATCTATAATTTTGTTTCCATAATATTCTGAGGCATTAATCAGCACAACTGAATATTTTTTTTTGTCTTTGTTGAGGATTCTGTTACTTTTGGGTTTTTCACAACCAGTCTTTAAACTGTAACAATTCTGCAAGATGAAATAAAGAGCAGAAATTAAATTAATAAGTCCGTCTCAAACTCTGCATGATGATTTTATTAATTCTTCTCACTATACATGAGAAGACATTTCTCCTTGTTAACAGACAGTGCTAGATGACAATATTATGAAATGTAAGGTGGTAAAGTAAACATGCCTATATCAGCATAGTGAAATCAGAATCTGTATGACTGCCTTGGTAGTGACAGTGTATTCAAAGAGAATATTTTTCATTATCAAGCAGTCTGCTACTGTATGCTCTTGTTAGTTGGTAGATAAATCAACCTCAGTGAATGTGTGCTCTTCACAATACATTTGACTTCTCAGTTTTAAGTTTGGACACCGTCATGGTCTCCTTATGACCTGTAACAGTTTTTCTATTTATTTTTCTGACCTCAAATCCCATTCAATATAAGTAGAGTATTCTCACATCTGCACCTATGTCCCTACACAAAGAGGAGTTGATATATACAGTACAGAAGTACACCAAAAGCTGGACCAGTGCGGGAGGAGTTCGAACTGCAATGTCAGTTTTAATAAGATCATCTTAAACCTCAATACACATTTATTGAGCATCGTAAGAATTCAGACTTGTGTATTGTTGCTTATTCTATATGTAATTTGTCTTGTATGAAGTCTTCATGCATAATTTTGATCACATTTATTTAAATTGACATAAAATACCACAATCATATGTGTTGATGTATATAATATTTCTCATTAAAATGAAAAATTCATACATTGCCCCTCAAATATGTGATAAAATTGTCTCATGGCTAATCATAGTCGTTACACATCTAACAAAGTGTTATCTCACACGACTCATTGTGGTGTATTGTTAGTCAACTCGATCATCATCATCTGATATTGATAACTTATCAGTCAGGATACTGAACACGCCACTATGACAGTATGACTATCACT
The DNA here is from genome assembly GCA_033807755.1 of Ellobium chinense. Taxonomy (NCBI): domain Eukaryota; kingdom Metazoa; phylum Mollusca; class Gastropoda; order Ellobiida; family Ellobiidae; genus Ellobium; species Ellobium chinense. The sequence continues at coordinate 1,008,645 of JAWQUT010000077.1, read as the reverse complement.
TTATCAGTAATCCTTTGTTTGAAAGAGGAGGGAACCAGCTGACTGACAAACACGCTGTTGTTATTGTTTTGAGTTTTGAGTAAGAAGACCTACTTACTGTTACTCATACTCACTAGTAATAAGTTTATGAAAATATCAGATGTTCTGTAACCATCAATAAAAATATAAAATATATAGATCCCATTTAACACTTTTCCTCGACATGATGCATATATTAAAATAAATAAATCTACATTCTTAAGAAACAATGGAAAGAATATCATTATGTTGCTATGTGACATCGACGCTGATTGGTGATATGTGGAGTAAAAAGGACAGAGAATTGGCAACACTGAGTGGCAACATGTGGAAGAAAAGTGTTAAAGAGTTATGATGCCACTTCATAGAGAATTCTTTTCATCTGCAATAAACATCCTCATAAATTGAAAGGATTTCAAATCTTGACAAGTCATAGAGCTATTTTCTGCCACACGAGGAAGTACTTGGAGGCTTATGGGTTGATGATAACAAGCAGAGACATAACTTAAAGTAAGAAAATATACCTAAATCACAATCTACCCACACATCATTCATTATCATAAGGGTAGCTTGGCAGAGTCTTGTTGCGTGACATAAATAATGAAATTACTGTAATATTTATTGTTTTATAACATTATCTGATCAGGTGTATTTGAGAATTACAAATGCATAGCAACATTTATTGGAGGAGACGAGATTCTTGTCAGCTGAAGGGATGAATGCAGCAGAGTAAATAAACTCTGAGTAACTAGTCAGAGTTATTATTTTCCATTTTATTTTGCTACAAATGAATGTGTTATGTACCTCATTTCGTAGTATCAAATAGCAAATCACCATTGTTTGTTTGGCCATTGTTACAGTATATTGTGGCACCATTTCTTAGGTCTGTGCTCTTTCTGCGTGCAAAGTTCTTATGATTAAATTCTTTCATAAGTTCAAATATTGATGGCTACAAGACCTTGTAAATGAAGCAAAAGTTACACCACAGCCATCTTCGTCCAATCAGTGAAACGCACATTAGTTTTATGTCTAGACATGTAAATAATGTATTCATTCACCTATAGACTTTTATTTTATTCAAAGCTGTGGTTTGCATGCAGAGTTGAGGTCAGCCCCGGAGTACATCCTTGCAAAGAACACCTTGCTTTGGAAATAGTTTTACAAACCAAATTTTGAATGTTCTCTAAAATTGTTCTTCTCCTGGTTTTTCAACTTTGTTCTGGACGATTTGTCAGGCGTTTTCTACTTGGTGTTATAATTCAGTGGAAATTCATGTTGATTTTTTTTTGTTGATTTCTTGTCATACAAGTTAATAAATTCTAAATTTATAGATGTTGACCATCCTAATGATTTGTTTGTTTGCGTGTCTTATCACTTCAGCGTGCTATGGAGTCTTTTTCTGTGAATATTGAAAACAACAAACTTTCACTAAAGATATACCACTCTCATTAAATTACAATCACACAATCCACATAGTTCATACACACCTACACCACGTTTCAACAAAATACCAAGCACAACCATGTGACTTTAACTTCATATTCTGTATTGTCTCTTTTGACAACAGTCAGCATCTGCCTTATTTGCACTTGAGGGTTAACAAGAGTAGAGTACATGAACACTGAACATTCATGTTGGGATAAATGTTGCTTGATGAAACCATCCTCTGCCTTCTAAGAGACTACAGCAACAATGACTTCTTCTGTTGACCTGAAACAGGAATTGGAAGAGAATGTGAGAGATCTGCCAAACTAGTACGCAGCCACAATACACCAATACACACATTTTGAATTATTTGCTCATAACTGTTAACTTGAAAGACAAAAATGCTGGTGAAACAATCCCTTCTATGTGTAAGATATGACTGATGATATTGCTGACATCCCCAGTGAGTTCACTTACCATGCAGAAACTGTGTTGTTCAATGGTGGATTTTACTCACAAAGAATAAGCACAACATATCCCATCTCTCTCTATATACAACCACTGCATTATCATCAGCATCATTTACTGTTATCATCATCACCACCACTATCATCACCATTGTCTTAGTGGGCCTGCTTATTACATTCAAATTGCGCTCAGTATAGTTTTTATCAGAATCACTGAAAAATCACGCATGCAATTTCCCAGCAGAGAATAATAACTGAATCCAAGATATACAGCAATTTCTGTGAAAACAAACAGCCAAATCTGACAGGCAAAATGCCCTCAGCTTTCAGAACGTCATGATGTATTGCCTGATTCAGGTTCCCATGATAAAATTGATCATGTTTGCTGCCAGCTGAAATATGTACATCAACATATACAGTACAATCTCTAAAAACCCTTTGTCCTTGGTGCATGGGAAAAGTCTACTATAATTGATTTATGTTCAATATCAAAGTCCATCTCCATTAAGAAATAACATTACTAATGAAACCATGCATGTGAAATTCATATGTAACAAGAAATACTTAATAAATGAATAATTAATACGGAGTATTCACTGTATATTAATTTCAAGAGAACACACCTGTCTTGATCTTGAATAACAATGGTCACTGTACTACCAGACACTGATTGGGATTCATCCAGCTGGCAAATGTTTGGGCATTTCATAGTCTCAAGCAGCTGCTGTGGTAATGATAGTGACATAGTATCCCCTAAATTTTGTACAACAGATTCTGATCTGACTGATGACTCTGAATGATTAAAAGTGCCACTCTCATGGGCTTCTTCAACTCCACTCTTCATCACAGAGGGACCAATACTGTCTTGTGTAAGATCTGAGTGGGTTATACTAGTATCCACAACAGGCTGGTCACTCTGACGAATGTCTGTAGATCCCTTTGGCCTTTCTGAAATAACCTTAAAAGAAAAAAGTTGTAAACAGGTCACTGTGCTTGAAAAATTCATCACAAAATCTGTGCAACATTCTGAATCTTCACATTGCAGAAAAACCGTTTCAATAACACGAAAAAATTACAAGTACCGTATGACTGTTTACAAACCGAAAGTAAGGAGAAAGCTGCCCTGCCTCTTTCCCACATTTTCACATCTCTGTGCCCTATGTATCACTCTTGACAGTGATATAAATAATGGTTCCCTTGTGTGCCCACATAACCCTCGGAGAGTAAGTTTCAAATCCTCTTGTGAAGTGAGGAAATGATAGGGTTTTTGTAACAGTCAGAAGGGACACATATTCACACATCACTGCACATGACTATAACATCTAATATCTGACAAAATACCAAATTTTCAACTCATTTTACATGAATATCAATTTGATGTTTTTACATACATTGCCATACTTGTCAACACCACATAAACGAGCAGCCAGTGTCTTTCTTCTTCTGCCAGTCCGTTTCTGTTGAGATGAAATAGAAAAAAGAACAAAAAGATCATTAGCTGAATAAACTCGATTATGCAAACACCACATAGATGCTGTCAATTTCTCACGCAAGTACAAAATTCATGTATCCACACACTGTTGAGGCACAGATTGTATACCACTCTGATTAATTACATTGTCAGCTTTAGTAGATATACATGTATATGGACTTGTTTATGTCTTTTGTCATATTTTACGCAGCATCAGTGGGAAATGTGACACATGCATCATGATGTAGGTCAGCAAATATCTCACACAGCAACATCAAGCCAATTGACTCACTAAAACAAAACTTTGCCATGTAAAAAATTATATCACAACTTTAAAAAACTCGAATTCCTCAGGACCTGTTCATCATTTTAAATTCAGGATATGTTCTGAGTTTATGAGAAATATCAGTCTTTTGGACAGGATTGGTGATTAAAATAAATGTTGGCTGGGACGGGTAATTTCGATGAATGTGGGATAGGATTGGTTATGAGGATGAATGTTGGACATGACTGCTGATGAGGATAAATGTTGGACAGGATTCAGACTGATGTCGAGGATAAACATATATAAGTACATATATTGAAGTTCTTGTGTTCTTGGTGCTTCCCATGCTATCAGCTGATGCCGGATAACAGCTTTGTGAAGGATACTGATTTAAATATACAGTGAAACCTCGCTATACCGCCACCCGTTATACCGCCATTCCCGCATACCGCCAGCTTTTCGCCGTGGAACGGATCTGACACCTATACAAAGTCACTAAAAATTTCGGTATACCGCCATCCGCCAACAGTTTAACTGTTACATTCATAACTTGAGTATAGTAAATATTGCTCGTTATACCGCCAACGTAAATTTAACTCCCACTCCCCACCTCCCACCTAAATCCAGCTAACAGACGGAACATCACTTGGCGCCACAGTCTGTGCTTGTTACTCTAACACCAATCCTACTACACACTCTTCGCTTTTTGGAAGCGAAGTCCTGATAGGCCTACTGATGGGGCATGCAGTGGGAAAGGCGGGTCACAGTTCAATCTCCTCTCGCTCAATAGGCCTAGAGAGTTTGCGAACGAACGTAAGCGCGCGCGAGGTGATGCTTCAACTGGTTCGCACCGGTCGCGGGGTACGATGCAAACAGCACACATTGATCTATGACGTAGGCCTAGCGCTCGTGTGATTCTCCGACCCGGATGTGTAATGTGTAGTAGTCAACTTCTTTTCTTATCATTCTCCAACTTGACACATACGCTTCCAATCCTTAGTTCTTGCTTGTTTTTAATTTTAACTCTATTGTTTTGAAGGGAGATAACTGCATTACTTTAGACATGTTGTTAGCCAGTCCAATGTTGGTCAATTACTTATTTCCCTTGTTCTACATGGTATTTTCGTTGTACCGCCATTCTCGTTATACTGCCATTTTTCTGTTTGCCCTTTACTTGGTGGTATAACGAGGTTTCAGTGTATATATATTCAACACAAATGATGCACACTGCATTATTTAGATAACTTCTTGTGACAGCTCTAAGACATTTCAAATACAGATACGATGTTTGCGCATCTACATAATATTTCAAAATTATAAGTCCACTGAAGATCATATTATTTATGACAGCCCTTCCTACCATTTTGCCTTATGAGAACCAGACGACTTTCAAGACCTTCCACCACCCTACTTTATGTGAGCCATATCTTTCATCATCTCCAATCACTCTTACCTTATGTGGGCCATACGTCTTTCGACATCTTTTGTTCCTCCAGATATCTTCTCCCTCATGGAATTCTCGTATATGCTGCGTGAGATTCTTCTTATGGCGAAACAATCTATCACATCCATCTCGGGGACAAGGAAACTCCTCTACTATCTTTGAGTGCAACTTGATATGCTGCTTCAAATTAGATCTCTGTTTAAAGACAGCTCCACATTCACGGCAGGAATGAGCTGAAAATTCATGGGGAATAAATATGCTGAAGAGAAATCCCACAAAGGCAAAGAATGCATGAACAAAACAGAATTATATGGTGATTCCAGATATTTGTTACAATTTACAATCCAACCAGGTCAGGTGACCATCTGTCTTTGGCAACTAGCTTTAATGGATAACCGCTCATGGTAACCACCTGTCCAACAGCTTTCTAACGTCCAAAGTATAGAGAAAGATAATGAAACAATCTGTATGGCAACCACTAACTGGCTAATGTATATCTCATGAGGACTGGTCGGTGTAACACAGCAAGCAAATATTTAGCATAATCATCATAACTGCAGTCAATGATGTATGCAACATCAGGCAGCAACAGGGAGGTCAAATCATATCCATGCACTTTTGATACCTGTCAAAACTAAGTCTGCCCTCAACTGTTAGCAGCTAGCCCATGACTGGGAATTTTGAGGGGACTTTAAAACTATCAAAGGCAGCAAAGTCTTTCAAACAATAGAGTCAATTCATAAACATTAGTTGACCTCAAATTCACTGTAGAAGTGACACAACTGCACGGACCTAGCACCTGTTAATACATTTTTTTTTTTTTTAAATCTGGACTTATAACCAACTTACACTTTGGGAATCCAAGGGGGGAAGGTTTCCCTTACCGTTTTTAACCATCCAACTACTTCAGTCACTTTAATCATAAACATATAAAAATATAAAGATTCAACCACCGTATCTTCAAGATAATCACAATAGTTATCTGGTGATCTGGTTAAACATTTAAACCTAGGATACCTCAGTCAGCTCTGTATCATATACTGTAATTCCTGACAACTAGAAAGAATTGAAGTAAGAGTAACAGAATGAGTCCTGGATGGGAAAAAAGGAAAAGAGAAAAGAAATACAAGAGAATGAAAAAAAGGATCAAAGGAAACAAATACTGTAATATTACTTGGTGCATGATCCACAGCTTTGTGTTTGCGGAGGGAAGACCAGTTGGGCAAGATTTGGTTACAACCTTCGGTATCACAAGGGTAGCCTGAAACAATAAATACTTAGTGTCTTAAAATTCACATGTGTAAGATGATTATTTCAGAACAATTAGAAAAGACAGAATGCAGTTCCAGACAAAGTTTAATAAGAATAAGAAGGTGTTGTGTGGTTATGCTGTTTGTCACATTAATGAAGCTTTGTATATTTGAGCGGTTTGTGGGGGAAAAAAACAACCACTCACCCTCTTTGCAGTTTTACAAAGGGCCTGGAATGGACCACTCTTAATTATTTGACTGCACCGATTTGAATAGCTTACTTTTGATTGCAACGCACAGGGAACTTCCAGCCTTGGGCCAGGCAAAATGAGTTAAATATAGTCAACTCTGCTTAATCGTAACTCCTTGGGAGTGCAAAAGAAGTTTGATGAAAAGGAGTTGCGATTATCCCACAACTTTATATAAAATATAGCATCGTGTTGTGTGGGAAATTTTGATGACTAAGTGGAAGTTGCAATTATTCAGTTTTGCAATTAAGCAAAAGAATGTATAAATGCCAATCTGTAATCAGAACTGTTATGGTATGGCAATCTTTTAAAGAATGAAACTGTGCATACCTTGATGAACTTTTAAGTGCTGTTTAAGTTTGTTTGGGAAGGTAAACATTTTTCCACAGCCGTCATGAGGACATCTGAAAACAATCATGTCAAATATAAATATTAAAGCAGAAATACTATTCATTCACTACAACAAGAAAATTGGAAATGCATTACCATGTGCAATTACTCAAGCCATAGCAAGACATTATCTTTACTGCATAACTGTATCTGTGGGTTTGCATGCACAAGAATAACTACAGATAAAGCATATCAGTTTAAAACATTCAGCAAATAAAAATTCAGAATCTGCAAACTCAGCAGATAAATATTTTCCTTCAAAAGTGACAGCATTCAAATAAAGCGAAAATTAAGACTGTCTGAACCTAGGAAGTGCAGGTTTCATAATTTTAAAAAAAGAAAAGGAAAAAGATGGAGAAATAATGTTACCACATAAGTACTTACTTATGACATTTCACAGCAAGACTCAGATGGTCAGCATGGTTCAGTCTGTGCAAAACCAGTTGTTTCTTCTTGTGGAAGCTCTCACTGCATCCTTCCTCTGGGCACTGGAAATTCATAAATAGATCACATAGATCACTTACTATGCAACATTAGATAAAATCAGAGTTAATCAGTACATATGACATGCTGCCTGAGAGTGAGAATGAATAAAAATGGTGACCAGACTTTTTACAACGGTTCAAACTGATAGAACGTCAAGGAAAAGCTCTACGTAAATATGTTCATTACTAAAGGTTACAAGGAGGCCATATATTGCCAGAATTTCAGAAAGTATCCGATAGCATCACTGTGGTATAATTACATTAATGCCTTTTGGAGATCTGTATCAGAATGAATTCAACAGTTTCTCGTCTTTTCTTCATTCTAACCATATATTTTCATCAGCCACACAAATTTTGGTCCTGAGCATAATTTTTTGGTACTTTTTAACTTATACACATGAAAACTTGGCAGAATAATAAAAGGTACGACATCCACCACTGTTAAATTTCTCATGACTTTATTCCGACATCAAAACAGTTTTTTTCATAATTCTTGATTGCATAGGCACCCAAAAGCTAACCTCTGTTACCACTGTCAGCACAAATTCCCTATAGAGGAGATAAACTGTTTAACTTTAGGCAGTCTCATCGGCATACTTAGACTGCTTTATATCATAAAAAGTGATTACTTATCACTTCAATGCAGGTCACCTTGTATGATCTGCTGCCAGTTGGTGCATCATGGAAACTCTGGATGTGCTTTCTAAGACAAAAACTGTTGGCCAGCTCTAGCTCGCATTGAGGACACCTGAAAGAGGCGGGAGGACAACCATTACATTTAGTATGTTAAATTCTAATCAGCATACATTGAAAAAGAGCTTTCCTAATAAATCCTATTACTGTTCTGTGATCCCATGCACATGAGCAAGAAACCCTTTATCCTGTCACCATGCCAATCAACACACACTTGCTAACCTTAAGTCGGATGAAATAATCAGCATTTGCATGAGTATGCTTGATCAGTTGCAAAGGCAAATAGAAAAGTTTATCAGCTGCGTCTTCAATCAGTAACTTTACATTTCAGCCTCACTTCATTTTGAACTTACCCCTGAACTTGCCTCTAAAGCATTAAGTACAGAGTTCATATTACTTTTTTCACACTACTGCCTTTCTTTGTGCAACCAGGAGTAAGACATTTTAAAATTAAAAGTGGAGGGAAATGTGAACCCTGAATGGGTTAAAGGTGTTACACATTATCTGCCCCTATGGTTTATATTCAGTAAAAGACTGATTTTGAGAGAAAAGCCGAAGAAGTATCGAACACAAGTAAATTAGAACTTATCCAAGGGCGGCTTACAGCTTGGACACCAACCTGACTACTGTATTAATATTACGAGTTAGTGTTCAATGAATAGAGGCGAATAATTTTTTTTTTTAAATAGCTCACAAAAAGAAAAAAATATAAATTTTTTAACCTGCCAGGGCTTAGACCTTGATCTGTCGGCTGGCAAGTGGTGTGCTCTTCTATTACTCCACAAGGACACTTGCTTCAAAGCTACCGCCAGAAAATCATTCCCTGTCTTCCATGTAATCCTAATATTCATCTATGAGTATGATCCTCATATTACATTTGTTGTACCTTTCCTTGACTGTTTCTGTAAGGCCTTCTGTATGTATCCGATCAATATGTCTTGAGAGATGCTGTGATCTGGCATATGACTTGGTACAGCCCTCAAATTGACATACAAATGGACGCTGAAAATAAATACATCTATGACAAAAACCAGAAATTTTAAAAAATGTAAGAGCGCAAGGAAAGTGGCTTTTGATTCTACATAATTTCAGTAAGGACGGTAAACCTAAAACATGGCTACTCCTGATTCACACCATATTTTTAATGTCACAATGTCCATTTTGTCACTACATGTCATTCTATCCAATCGGGTCACATACTTCATCCAGTACTCTTTGTCCCAGTTCTTGCCACCCTCATACCCATTATGGCAGTTGATTTCTGGCAATTTCTGATTTCAGCCAAAAGTCAAACAGAAACTGTTGGTCTAAGTCAATACAGTGAACCTCGGATCTAACGAGGTCGCCGGGACCAACCTTCAGTCCTCATTGAAGCCGAGATTTCGTTGAATGCAAGGTCTCTGCAAGTCATGTGAAAACTGGTCTATCTCTAGTGAGAACCTTTAGTTAAAGAGGTACTTAACTTTGCACTTCAAAAACATCGCTGGTTGCTTCCCTTGACTCTAGATACTATTGGCGTGAAAACATCGTAATCTGATACATGTTCCAATTGTGTTTTGTTTTTTTCTTGTTTTTGTTTTTATTTTTGGAGGGNTTTTTTTTTTTTTTTGGAGGGATTCGGGGAGAGAGGGGGGAGGGGGAGGGAGGAGGACAAAGCAATGCAAATGTTGAGAAACGAAATGTTTCAATCACCATCTTCGAGTCTGTGATTAAAATTTCGCCTAGTGCAATGACTGGTCCAAACTAAAGGCTTGGCCAATCACATCAGCCAAGCATATCATTCCATTGTTCCATTGTCCATTCCCATGCCTTCCCCTCGCCCATACATTAAAGAGGCTTCAAAGGCTTTAATTAGTCTTCCGCTGATCGCCCAGATGCAACTCTATTAATTACCGGTAACCTTTCATGTTGGCTCATTCTTGTAGACTGTTGTTAGCAATTGTTATGTAAACCTTCGGGAGTTGCTCGCTGCTGACAGTTTTATTGTGGTGAAAAGGATGTCCAACGGCCTAACTTCAGGTCGATGACCCCGTTACAGCCAAGGTTGCTAGAAAATTTTGCATTTGGTGGATCAGAGGTACATTTATGATTACAAATAAGGCAAAAAAGCAGGGATTTTCATTTCCCCTCGTTGAATGCGAGGTCTCGCTGGATCCAAGCTCACTGTATTTGAGGTTCACTGTATCTGTTTTGGAGAATTCTGAGGTTTGGTTTGAAACTAAACAAGAAGTGGTTCAAAAGGACTTCTTTTACAGTACAAAAAAAATATTTTAAACATTTCTCAGAGAATGATACCTTAAACAACATGCCTGAAGAGGGAAAATTGTTAAGAGCTTCGGGATTGCTCTGCTGAAAAAAGTAGCAGGATTTCCTCAGGTCTGCTTTTACAAGTTGTCAGGGTAGAGAAAAAGATGACCTAGAAGACTATGAAATGTTCATCGCTTTGACCTGATCCACTGACACTAGAAAACCATATGAATATATAAACAAGAAAAAAGGAATAGGCAACATCCTCACCTCAAAAAATATCATGAAAAAAAAGGGATCCTCTTTAACTGTACTCGTTGAAAATCTTAGATAAGCAATTTAAACACAACACAGATAGATCTATCACCTGCTGAGGATAGACCTTACAATTTTGGGTAGCCTACAGTAGGGCTAGAGCACTTGATAATACTCTAAATTATAGACTTTAATCAACTACTAGTCTAAATGATAATAAAATTATGAAAGCCAACAAGAGGAAAATCTAGGTGGATTGACAAAATGGATCAGTACATGGAGAACTGCTGAGGTGAACAGCTTAGAGACAGAAGTGATTGAGTCTAGATCTAGATAACTCATTAGTATACTATTTAATTAGTTTAACTGTGACTATGATCTCCACTTTCACATCTTTCTCAGTGTCTGATACAATGGAAAGATTTCCGCATGCAACTCAACATACTAAAGAGGGATTATTTTGATGGGGGTGGTATAAAAAAAGTGGGGCATGGTTTTTTGTGGGGGAAATAAAGAAAGAAAGAAAGGAAAATGGCAAGTAAGTTTGCTTCTTCAATATTGCGTGCTTGCGGGTTTTCATGTTATGGCATATGGTCATTATGACATAATGATACACATTTGAAATGGTCTGTGAATATCTGAAAGAGAAAAACACCATACATAATATTAGTACATGCACAATGTGGATTAGAACCTGTGACCGCCAAGTCCTTAGTCTGCGGTATAGCCGATATCACCAAATGACAAGTTGTAGGTGAGTGGAAATTTGGTGGTCATATACTAAAATTGAAAAATAGCGCCATATTAATGAGTGCACATGCTTTGTTTCATGAATATAAATGTAAAGACAGGTAGAAATCTTTGTTAAAGTCAGGATTTTATATCCTAAAGTATTATCAGAGCGCATGTTATTTACATCTCGAATTCCCGTGACCTCTCGCAATAAGCGCGAGATATGCAAATTTTAAGGTCAAAAAATACAAAAGTTGGATCCGGGTATATAAACAAAACAAAATACCATAATATCCAGGATTCCAAGCTATTTTCAAGGGAGCATCAGTCGAGGCGAGCGTAAAAAATAGGTTGGATCCATATAGGTACATATAGTGCCAGGGGGGCTCCGCCCCCCTGCGACCCCCCGCAAACGGACGCTCCCAAGGTCGCGTCCTTGTACAGTACTCCGCAAAAATATCTATCATTGTTCCGGCCAGGGAATAAGTGAAACTTTTGGGTCTTACCTCGTATTGAATGAGGTCGGGAAAATGGCGTCCCTGGAGGCCGCCGAATCACCAGTTCGCCTAATGAAATTGGATTTATTACAAAGATTTTGAACCAAGCACCTTTTTAGTTCAATTTTAGTGAATATTGATTTGGACACCAAACCTCCAGAAATATATTTTGCGTGTGTAGGTGTTATAATTAAAATTTGGCTGTGAGTTGCATGCGGAAATCTAGCCGATACAATTTGCTAGCCTCTAGACTAGAGATATCAAGTCTATGACAGTCTAGGTCTAATATCCTGGATGCATTGGATGCCATAAAGGTAGGAATTCGCAGTTACAAATTGGGCCTACCGCAATTCGCGCGGTATTGTGCCAAACCTTTAATGCAGCTTGAAAGAACATTCATTTGTCGACTATGATTCATAGACCTTCTAGATCTAGTTAGTATGAAACTACAGTATGATTCGAAACAGGGAACACTACCAATAGGTTGTTATTACCTCTCCTGTATGAGTTCTGACGTGTATGTCAAGCCTATCCTTTCGCTTAAATGATTTTCTGCAGCCTTGAAAAGAGCACAAATAATGAGAAACGTCAAACATCTCCTGTGGATTGTCAGAACTTCCAGGTTGACAACCATCCATGTGTGTTCTGCTGATAGCCGCCATTACACTTCCTGGCAGACCAAACATGTTTTTCACCGCAAAAGAACTTGGTGAAATCTTAAAATTGCCTATCTAATACCGCGATGAAGGAAACAAAATGAAAATGTCCATCGTGCAATTTAGTTTCCCAGCCCTCTCCTCTATTTTGTTTTCTTTTTGACCATTACAGTATCTATTTTGTGTGTCGCTCGTCATTAAAATTCGTAATCCCAGCATCTGTATTGACCATTTCCTTTTTTAACTTTTAGGCTATTGTGAGTAAAGCGCCCATGTAGTCTATGTAGGATACATTTTTTGTATATTGTTGTTTTAATACGTCTATTAAAATTTACTATTAATATTAAGTGACCCAATGAGAAAAATACTGGGGAGTAGTGTTGATAAATATTAAATATACACGTACATCATACATACGCACGTAGTTATTCCTTACATTTTTTTAGTTTGAGAAATACTATTTTTCATATTCAATGGAATATTGCCGAGTATTTGAAAGTACAAACTTAGGTGGCAACAGCTTTCTATTTCTATATCTTTGTTGTTTTTTTTATAGCCCTACTCCTTCTGTAAAGACATCATGGCATTCATTAGTGTTGGGATTGGTTACTGCCTCCCACTTACTAAGGAGTGTCCTGTAATTTCAGCTTCAGCTTATGTATTGGTGTGGCTTCACTGAATCCATCCCATTACTCTAACACTCTTTGTGCCACAGCCTTGTCAAATTGAATTACCCGTGCAGTCCTATGACCTCTCTTGTGTCATTGATACTGTATAGCTTAGGACATATTTTGTGACAGGAGTAAATTGAGGTTAAGTAGAACTACAGTACTAGAACTGGACCTATTGTGACCATGGTACAAAATGTGTTAAATCATGACAATATTTCCTCTAAAGAATGATGTCTGGAGTTGTGTAAATGTAGTGTATTGTTGTGAACCTGCTGAAATCAGCTTCATCTGATTAACTGAGAAAGAGCAAACAAAAAAAAAAAAAAGAAATGAAGGGGAAGTGATGTATCAGGCCCAGTAGAAACACACTGTAAGAATGCTCTCATTAGTCTCATGGGCATGTGTGTGTGTGCAAGTGCAAGTGCTGGCTCATAATGTAACATTTTGACCTAAATAGGTCTCTCTTAAATGAAAAAAAGTCAGCCATTCCAAAAAGCTGGTCAAACTTGGTTTGTCATGATGAGTTATCAATGTTCCATACTGAAATGTCTTTTTTTTCAAGGGACCTGTATCCTCCTTCTTCGTCTGTGCACATCATATGACAAAGACCACTACTCAAGGAATCAGTTCCGGTTTAGTGGTGTGTAACACTGATAACTTTCACAACATGGAAGGGACATCAATTTCAACTCACATGTGATCGCTTGCACCCAGCAAATCAGTTTATTTAAAATGTCTTAAATTTAATAAGTTTAACTGAACATAGAGTTTCGTTCATTTATCTTTAAAGTAAAATAAACATAATCTTTCAGAAAATGAGTTCCTTTTTCATATTCATTATTTTTAAAAGACATGTATATGTTAAAACGACAAACTTTTTGGAATGGCTCAAATGCTAGATGCTTACTTCAAATTATTTTCACTATTCGCCAAGACTGGTAAGTGCAGACAAAATGCTTGAGTTACTATTACGTTTTATATTTTATAGATTATATTGTACGATGTTTTTTGCAATCCGTGAGATCGCAGGTCCACCCCTTACATTTCAAAATCCCCCTAAAAAATCCATTAAATGCGTGGTAATGCCCTTATTTTCTGTACAGAGCCGTAAAAGAATTTGAAAACAAAAATCTAAACCAACCCCATCCCTCAAAAGATTTACAAATTCCCCACCACATTTTATGATCAGGGAAAGGGCCAGCAGAGAATGTCACCCCCATTTTATATGACCTGGAGAAAACACCGCTGTACATGTGAATTTTGAATACATTTATTGTGAGATGCTTAGTGAGCACACTGCTTTCGAACTTAAAATATAATTACATCAGAGTCAATTTCGTAAAACATGATTTTGGACAATGTTACAGGAGAAGCCAAAAATTGATTTCATCTGGTGGCCTATCATTTACATAAGTGGAACAGCATTTGAAAAACTAATGCTTAAATTGAAAAAAAATAACTTGCAGAGATTATCAAGCTTGATGAGAGCTTTGAAAGATGAAACAATAAGTATAAAAAAGTTTGTAGAAAAACACACAAAATTGGCTCTTAGTCTTACTTCTCTGATTAGGAAACATTATTCTATAAAATCTGTGGGATTGAGTTAACTCTGCTAGGATTCTGCTTGTTTACTGATTAATTGCTCATATCTATGACTTTTAATGTAAATTAATGGAGGACAAAACACTGAACTCACACAGGACTTTTGGCACAATGCCCACTGTAGGAAACAACGACCAGTGGTCACTGACCACCTACCAAAAACATCCATTCCAGTTAAAGAAAAAAACAAAAACAAAGAGCTTTTCAGCACATACTGTTTATTTTGAAAACATAAAACTCAAATTACTGATATCCATCCTTCCAAGACGGCCACATAAATAGAGCGCTGTTATCCTGCTGTGATGAAACCATTTGGGAGCTGCTTCCTGCAAGAAAAAAAAATAATAAACACAATATTCACAAAGATGATGATGACAGGACAATACATTGGAAGTTGTTAAACTGTAACCAATAAATCTAAGAAAATGCTCTATAGCTCAAATATTTTTAAACAGAAAAGTTTCTTCAATCAGTTTGCCAAACTGCTTTTGAAGTTCATCCCTCAAGATGATGAGAGCAGCCCTTATGCACCCATTATAACTCTTTCAATATCGACACCCACACCCTTTCTCCAATTAAATTCTTAGTCCAAGGCAGCATGTGGTGAGAGCACCAAGGAAATACTCCACCACCACCCTACCCAAATACCGGGGGGTCGGGAAATGGATCGCATTCAATTCACTTAGATTACCCACACTTCTGGATTCTTGTTTTTTGTTATGATGAGGCATGTAATTCTGCACCCAACAACTTCAGCATTTTTTTTTTTTATATTTATATGTACATTTCCCTTTTCTCAGACAATAAGTCCATGGATGTGCCTGGTTAACTGCATCTAATATATAGCACTTAAATGACATACACATCATTTCATTCTGCCACACCACAGCTGTAAAATGTGCATTTCTTTTAATCTGAATATATTATATTACTATGTAGAAACGATTTGTCCGATTCCAAATATTTTCAGTTTAACCGACTTCACAGTAATAAGAAATGTGTATCCGTTTTTCACAAGAAGACCTGCTTAATGTTATCTATCTTCCATTCAGCAAAACATTATACATACAGTATGTACTGTAATGTTTTGATCCATCAATTACTAGCTATCCTTGGGGGCAGAGGTCAGCCATGCAGGTACTAACATATAAGTGAAAGAGAGTGAGGCTGCAGTTCAAATGCAAGAAAATGGGGTGGTAGGGAGTTCTGAAATACTACAGCTTTGTAATAGAGGTGCTTATTGGTTAAAGCTAAGCACAATTTATAATAGGCATCATTATGTCTAAAAAACATAGACTACAAGTAATATGTTTCACAATGACCTGCTAGTCTCGAAATCAAGGTTTTGTTAATAAACGTGATAGAGTGTAGCTCAATATGACAAGCAGTGGACAAGCACACCGGGAATGAAAATTCTCTGCTAGTTCTTCAAACTAAGGTGATGAAAACTTACCCTTATCTTAATCTTCTGGCTTCTCTTTCTGACTCTAAAAGTGTGAGGATATCACCTTCACGGACAGGCCCCTTAACATTTCGGATGATGGATCTGTTGGAGTCATCCAAGAACTCAACACGGACCTGAATATACCAAAAAGATATAGTAAATTACTACTTTGACAGACTTTCATAGAATTCATCCTCTCAACAATCACCCTTCTCCTCATATCTCTCTCCCGTTCTCCCCCCTCCCCCCCCCCCCCCCCC
>JAWQUT010000077.1:967922-982468 GCA_033807755.1 Ellobium chinense | reverse complement strand
AATCCATCTATATCTATGGAAATGCCCGAGACCGAGAGCACTACCAAGTCATTTTATTATTATATGTAGGTTATGTATTATGAATAGTAAAAGTATGATCAAAGTGTGAGGGATGTCCACCCAGGGGCGTAGCGAGGATGCATTTTTTGGCAATCTAACACTTATATCCTATCGTTGCTTGTTTGGTTTTTGGTGGGGGTGGGAAGGGAAAGGGCAAGATTTAGACAATAGTAACTGAATTTTTTTTAATTGGTTTTTGGCACCAAAAGAGCCAAATCTAACATCTCGGAGCCGAAAGAAAAAAAAACTGGAAGTCTCGCAGGGAGATCTTGTGTAAAAAGAAACACAAAAAGCCGTCAGAACAGCGGGTGATCAAATTTTTCCCTCAGATTATTTGCTACCTTTTTTTTAAAGTTTCCCTCTTTACATTTCCTTTGGATACATTGCACTGTGGCTATGGGAGCGCTGAATCTGTCAGACAGTATGTAGGCTCTCAGATTATCGGCCAATAAAACTATCTCCCGTTGACAAAAATCTTACTGTCAATGCTTGTAAATGGCTCTTAGGTAAAATAGGACGAAGGTGATGTTTGAACATTTTAGAAAACATGTAACTATTAGACAAATAGATATTATTTTGGTAATCTCAGATTCATAGATTACATGGACGCTACGTCCCTGCCCCTATCCCTTTATTCTGTTTGCTCCAAATGTGTACGGGCAGTCCGGCTGTGCCAGCAAGTGTGATGCCATGGTCATGCCCATGCTGACCGCTGGATGAGCACTACTTTTAGAGTGGTTTCCAAATTTATAAATTATGAGTTTTAATTACCAAGTTTACTTGTTTGGTAGTGCAAGAGATTTTGTTATATTTGACTTCATTTTTTGTCTTTTTGGCCCTTTGCCAAGAAATTTACTCTTGGGACTATTTCTTGTTGAGGACTAGGGAGCAGGTGTCAGGTTCGGTATACAAATACATGCAACATGATTGTATAAGGAGATGAGTCTGGAATCTGGCGCCAGAATATCTCCAAGTCGAGTTTAGAAATCCGTAGAAATGTAAGAAAGCTCCGTTTTTGTGGTGTGAGCAGCAGTTGCATTTTGACGAAGAAGTGAGGAAGTACACACACTAATGACGCCCGGCAATAAATTGCTGAAAGTTTTATTTCTGAGGAAGCCATCTGTGCTGGCCCTTGATTGGTTGGATTTTTTTTATTATTTTTGGATTTCGTATCAATAACGATTGCGTTGTTACTACTTGCCTGGTCCTGTCTTCACTTACATTATATCATCTTGTATGTCACTTATGGCTCACAGTTATTTGAAGCATTAGCAAACTGAAGATAAAGACAATTAGATCCCATTTTTGTTCCTCGAATCAGCAAGTACTGCATCTTGTTCAGCCTACATGGGATCGCTGACCCGGAATTCTCAGGCACATGGAGAAGTCACCTCTTCACGTCTACACTCTCTTCTTTTCCATTGGTCTACGTTTATTGTAACTGGGTGGCAAGGCATACTGTATTCCTTCTTTATGTTTTAAGGAGAAGGAATGTGAGCTCAGTCTGATATTTTTTGTTTCAGATGTTACATATTATTTTTACGGAAGTGTGTTACCAGGGATTTTACCAAATTACTGTGAATTATCAGTTTTGAGGAGACGGGCCGAAAAAGCCTACACTAGAAATTTCCTGTTCCTGCCGGAAATCAAACCAGGGTCTCTCAGCTTGCAAGTCTGAATNTATATCCATCCACCACCCAGATTTCACCAAAACACAACACACAATACAAAACAATGAAGATTCGCAGGTTCAAACTGACAATAAATGATTCATTCAACCTCATTTACATAATATGAAAAAACATTGGTACAGTAAATGACGTGTCCTCTGTTAACCAAGTATAGCCACTAATAAGTACCAGAGAAACAAAAATCTAAAATCTTTAACACTCCTCTCCCCTCCCCAGTCTTTACACAAAAACTCTACTTCTTGAAATCCAGAGTGTATGCAGCTCTCTTTCTCGATGCCATCATGTACTGTTCTAGTCTAGTTGGATAGGGCCTATAGCCTAACAGCGTGTAGCACCGTGTGGATCTATCTAGTTTTTGTTTTGAACAGGAAATAGGAAGTCCGGAAGTTCTCGACTCTCTAAATTATCAGGAAATTCGATTTCTAAGTGTACAGTCTTGTTGCACAGTCACTGTGTTAATCAAACTGATCCACAATCCCACTTTTGTCGGTAATTGCTGAGGTTTAGACTATATTCACAGCTGACCCAACATTTATGACACGCTGTCTATATTCTTTCAATATTTTATGTCTGACCCGGTTTTCAATGTAAACACAGCTGATTGCTGTTTCCGCACATGCGCATTAGGCCGGCTGACCTTCGGTCTACAGACCCAAGTGGCCGAAACTTGTTCGGCTGTTTTCGTTGGGCCTAAGTCTAGGCTAGCTTTGCAGACTGGATGTTCGGACCAGTTCGTTATTTCCGTTACGAAAAAAGAGGAAAACTACAGACACGGGCACCGAGATGGGTTCGTTTCATCCGTCAGTTCTTTATTATCTGTTCGCTACATGCGTGAAAATTTTATTGAGTTAAAGAGAAAAAAAATCGGGGCAAACAAAGATGTTCTTTATTTCCGTCAATTCGTTTCAAGCGTGTTCGTTATAAGTGTGTTCCACTGTATCAGTTTTGAGGAGACGGGCCGAAAAAGCCTACACTAGAAATTTCCTGTTCCTGCCGGGTATCAAACCAGGGTCTCTCAGCTTGCAAGTCTGAATGTGTTACCACTACACTACAGGGACGCTAACTTCACAGCAATTTGATTCTTAAAATTACTGCCCGAATATGTTCCCTAACTTCCACGTGCAATTCTAGTGCTCACCTGTGACCCTAACAGACTTCCCGACTGCTCACATTATATGAACAGCAGCAGCAGCTGAGCTACCAGAGGTAGCAGCAGCGGTTAAACAAACAATAAATATTCATATATATATACATAATAATATGGGCTTTTTATTGTTCTGTTACTTAGTAATAAACAGACACAACAACAATCCAAAACAAATAATAAATAAATCAAGAAATCTTGTAAGGCTGTCGCTATTATTGTTATCTTTATTTCAGTTCTCATTTCTACTTTTTTTTTTTTCATAAAATTAGATTATACCAGAGTTGACACATGCAGACACAGGTCTAGTCCACACAGCACATGTAGGGCATGTAGGGCAATGGAGGCCAACGTAGAACTTACAACTGGTAGGATAGGATGACTTCAGCCTTGGACCAATATTATGTGGAAAATAAGTACATGATTAATGGACTATTATTTTTTTAATGCTTCGCATTCCTTATTTCGTGGGAGGATGCATTCGGCAGGGCCGTAACTATCTCGTTGCCTCCTTCCCTTCCCTTCCCATACCCGGACAATACCATCGGTTGTGGATTTCTGTTCTCTTTTCCTTTTCCTATTTTCCTCTTCTTTTCTGTGGTGGCATCCTGTCGTTTGGCAAACTCCGTAATATACACTTCTTTAGGTCACTGGAAAATCGCAATTTTTGCTAAATGCAACTTCCCCTCTCCCGTCCCCCGCCCCTCCCCGGATCCCGAAGAGTTGAGCTTCGAGCGATTAAGTCAGTTACAAGCTTCTATTACTGTATTAGCCAAGGACCTTCTACATGACGTACTGCTCAAGTCGTCTCCAGCGACAATCTCCGCCCTCCCCTCCCTCCACAGACATCTTAGACTCCAGCTCTCGCTGAATTTAACGGCCACACACAAAAATCACAAAGTTCCATGATCATCCTGGCGTATCTTAACACCGCCCCCTTTTTTTGTTATTAATTTTCTATCCTTTCTTCCTTTCTTTACCTTCTGTTTATGTTGCTTCTGTAGTCAAACTCAGGAGTTCAACTTTTAAAGAATTTATTTTTAGTGCATCAATACATTTTCTTGAGACTTAAACGGTTACAAGGAAAAGGCTATTTCCCATCAAAATACCCCCCCCCCCCCCCNACCCCCCCCCCCCCCACCTCCACCTTTACCACCAAAGTACAAAAAAAAGTATAAAATATTGTAATAACTTTTGCCTAATGTAGAAAGAATGACTCATGAACAATTTCTGAGTAATGTCCTGGATGACGTCCCGTGATCTGCAGAGCAGGAGACGAAAAAAAGTAGGTATATACAGTAAACATGTAGACCTAAACAATGATAGCCCCAGTGAGATAGCCGTCCTCTTTGGTGATAAGGATTAAAGAATTAGTGAACTGAGAGTGCCAGATCCTTTCTTTCATCTTAATAAAAACTCCCACCTTGTTCGACCCGCACCAGACGCCAGTCGGAGTTTCCAGACACGAGGAAAAGTCACCTCGCCGCTGGTCTGCACAAGTAATCTTTCACCCATACGTGGGACGGTGAGAAATGACTGAGTTGAACCAGTGCCGGGGAAGTTCTAGAGTGGTGTCCCTTACTGTGCTGAACAACGAGACGAAGAAGGGAGTAAGCATATAAACCTCAAAATCGATAGCCCCAGGTAGGGCGACGTCCTTTTCTAGTGAATATTGTTTGAAGGTTCAGCAAACTGTTGTCAAGAGAGCCAACTCCTTTCTTCGCCTCACCAAGAACTGCACTTTGTTCAGCCTGCGTGGGATCACCTACTGCTACTCCGGAGTTCACTGGCACGTGGAGGGAGTCACTCCGCCTCGTCTGCACCCTCTCTACCATTCCACCGGTCTACATAGAATCATTGTAATGTGTTTTTCTTTCTCCTGCCTGTTTTCATATAAATTGCAAGCTATAGTTAGCAGACCAGTCCAGTTATAACTATGTGAACGTGCACAAAACGCTCTTAATGATTGCAGATGAAAACTGTGCCAGAAGCCATGAGGAGTTTTGGGACAAAAGTCGGTTGACCGGTGAGCTGGAGATGTGGCAGTTCTGAAACGGACGATAGGGAAATACTCGTACAAAAGGATGTTCAAAGGGCCATCAATTACGTCTGACGAAAACAGGGAAGGAAAAAAAAAAGAAATTTCTTCTCCCTGAATTCAAAATCTTGGTGAAATCTCAGTCATCCCAATTTTCAGCTGATAATTCGAACATGACCTTGAGACTGCGGCCCCTTCATCTCCACCATTGAAACGTCTCTGACCTCTGATCGTGTCTGCCATTGTTAGCAGGAAGTCCGTTTGGTATTACTCGCGTTGTTTCCAGTACTGGCTTCTATTCTGATGATGTTGGCTTTCCTAGGCCGAGTCTTTCTAATGGTGCAGCGAGTAAATGATTCCGTGAGACTGCGTCTGAAAGTTTGAGACAAGAGACTGTAGAGAACTGGGTTGAGCGCGCAGTTGAGATACATCAGGAGAGGACAGACTATCGAGAAGAAGACCGAGGCTTCGATGTCTGGAGGCTCCACTTTAAAGGCCTCCTTATGAGGAAGAGCTAAGTCTGCCTCAGTCGCGTCCTCGACATTGTGACCTTCGGGGTCCGTCATAAGTTGTTTGATATGGTTGGGTAGGATTAAGACAGCAAACGTGACTACCAGCACCAGAAGCAGCACAATGACGCGACGACGAGATGCCTGCTGGGACTTCACGCGAAAACGACAAAGATTGGTATTGGAGAGGAGTTTGGGTTTAGGTCGTGCGGCAGCATTGGTCGCCGCACAAGATGACGTTTCTGGTGCTGATGCTTTTCGTGTGTTGTATTTCAGAGGTTGACTGGCATGTAGGGATATTTCTGCATTAGTCTGGTTCATTTCATCAGAACTGTTCGACGAATATGAAAACCGTGACACCAGTTTGGTGGAACTTTCTGCACCGTGGTATCCCTTGGATGGGGATCTCAGGTCTTTTAGATTTCTTTCTGGCGAGCTTCGTCTCTCTGATCTCTTGGAGTCCATCTTGAGAACTGCGTTAGTAAGGGTGCCCAAGTTTACATTGCAACATTTAGCACTTTGTCTGCTACACGAAGGACTGGAACCATGAACTGTGCTGGCCTTGCTCGTGTCTGCTTTCTTGTTCTTCACGAGATTCTCGCGATCTGGCTCATCATTATCTTCTTCATCTGTGACTACAGCGGCCTCGGGCAGACTCATCATGGGTTGCACATCAGGTAAAGACCTCGGGTGTCTAACCGCGACGCTGGTTCTCAATGTGGGCACGTTCTCCGCCATGTCTTCACTGATATTGGAAGACGCGACCGAGCCAATTCGCCGTCTCATGGCTATCATATGGTGTTTGACGCCGCTCTTCCAGAGTGTACGGGCAATCTTGAAGTATAGACCTGACATGGTCAGGAGAGGTACCAGGTACCACAGCACGAAGGTGCAGACGTAGTAAACGCGGTAGACGGCGTCGTGGTAGAAGGGGTCGTGTATGTAGGCGCAGAAAGTGTTCGTCTCATTGTTCTCATGGGTCTCCTCAATGCCGTAGATGAGCAAAAATGGACAGTTGTAGACGCCAGAAACCACCCAGACAAATATCTGAAAAGATGACATCGTGCAAGTGTAACTGGGTGGAAAGGCATATAGTCAGTAATAGTAGTCTTTCTCTTATATTTAAGGGGGAGGAAGGTGAGCTTAGTCTGATAATTTTTTCAGATGTTACATATTATTTTAAGGAAGTGTGTCACCGGGGATTTTACCAAATTACTGTGAATGATCAATTTTGAGAAGAAGGGCCGAAAAAACCTACGCTAGAAAATTTCTGTCCCTGCCGGGGATCGAACCAGGGTCTCTCAGCTTGCAAGACTGAACGTGTTACCACTACACTACAGGGACGCTAACTTCACAGCAATTTAATTCTTAAATACCTACTGCCTTAATCGGCTCCTAACTTCCACGTGCGAACCTAGTGTTCACCCGTGACCCAAATACACTTCCCGACTGCTCACACAAGTATTGGTCTCTGTCTATTTCAATTCATCAGTTAAACGAGGAGAACAGAATCTCAGGAGACTTAAGTTATATAATAATGATATAATAATATTAATAATAATAACAATAATGCGGTTTATAAGTCTCGTATCCAGGCTAATGCCCGCTCACACAGCTTCACAGCAGGCCTGATCACTCTAGGGCTTTCTCGGCTCCCTGGGGAGCACACAGTGCCGCTGCCATCTACAGGCGCCGATCACAAACATTCTGACAATATCTTCACCGCCTATAGCCAAGGACCCATTTTACAGACGGATGAACTCTTTCTCCCTCCCCCCATCTCTCTGTCTCTCTGTCTCTGTGTGTCTCTCTCTCTGTCTCTCTCTCTGTCTCTCTCTGTCTCTCTTTCTCTGTCTCTCTTTCTCTCTCTCTCTCTCTCTCTCTCTCTCTCTCTCTCTCTCTCTCTCTCTCTTTTTCTTAAACACCAGCTTTCCCCCTTCCCTCTTCTCCCCTTGTCCTTCGGTGGATGAAGTCCGTGTCTGCTGTTGCTCTTAATACGTGCTTCAAAATTATATGAACTAATGGCAGTTCTAAACGTAACTAAATGATACGTGTATCACAAAAGCCAATACAAACTGAATATATTGGTATTATATACAGTATGTCTTTCAATATCCGGAGCGTAAGTGTTCCTTCTTCGGGATGAGAATCATCAGCATCATCATCAACATCATCATCATCAGCGTCATAATCATCATCATCATCATCATCATCATCATCATCATCCATGTTAAAAATTTAGAACTTTAAAACAGACATTAAAAGGTAGGTATTCACAGATAAATAAAGTTAATTTAATAGCGCAAATTTTCGATCTAAACAGATCTTCGTCAGGCATAAACATCATGATTACTATCATCATCATCATCATCATCATCATACCATTCGTGGAAATGAGTACACTTAACTCCAGTTAATCAGCGATTATTGTTGGAATCATACAGAATGGGTCTATTCGAATAATTTTTCATTTTAACAGTCGTCGTCAGCAACGGCATCTTCTTCGACCGCTGCAAGCGTCATCACTGTCGAAATTAGGTCACTGTCTGCGTTATCCTCATCGAGCTATTAGGTCGCTCTCCGCGAGAAAAGTTCTACAACAGTTAGTCTATATTTTCTGCGCTGATGGCCCACTTCCGGTTACGTGGATCAGAGGTAAGGCAGTTATGGGCATTGGGCAGCCTATACTGAATTACACGTCAGACTTTTCTCTCAGGTGACTATTATCGCAGAAAGGTAAGTGCACTCGGCTCATATTGAGACCTACCTGGGCAAAATACATTTTGTACTGGGTGAAAAGTCTTCTGGCTTTCAACGGGTGATTGATCGCAATGTACCTCTCTACTGCCATCAACTCTAGGAGCAACATTGACGCCGTAATGTTCATGTTCTCTACAAACTTGTACAGTTTGCAAACAACCTGTGGGACAGGAAGTGAGGTGGTGATAATAATAATAAAAGTGGTGATGGCTTTGGTTTGGGGAAGAGTAACGTATAAGATGCTGGCCTAGTTGATGGTGATGATAATAATGGCGACTGTGATGGAAATGTGACGATGAAATTACTGACTTTAACATAGATCATACATACTGTCAAACACAGAGGGCAATGCTGTGATATGCATTAAAGAGCTCTTCATACATACGTTGGCACGGTATTCCTATGTGCTGAGATGACTGAAGATCATTGCAGTCACAACGGATATTTGCATAAACGCCTTTCGACCTTCCTCTTGGTGTCCTTGATCTGCCCAAATGACTTTTCACAAATTTGACCCACCTGACTGTAGAAAACGACCCTTGATCCACCTGAGTTTACCTGACTGATATGCCCATACGTCCTTGACCTAAATTTATTGCATGACCCAGGTGCCTTTCAGCATAAGTGACCTAGACCCAGTATTTAGAGCAGGATCAGCTGATCCTAGCTCTCGCATGTCCATCCAATTCTTATTCTTACCTGACCCAGATACCACTTTTTGTAAATGAATTTGTAGAGAGCTGGAAGAATACAGAATATTCCCACGCAGAGATCAGCAATGGCTAGATTCGCCAGAAACAGGTTTGTGCGTGAGCGCATTCGTGAATTGCTTGTGATGACAAACAGAACGATGAGGTTCCCTGTGGAATTTGGAAATAATTAGAAGGGCACAAATATTATATATAATGATATTCAGCGAAGACTGAAGAATAGCAGAGGTGCTCCGGTTTTACTATTCCGTTCATATTTTATAATAAAAGAATCTGGATCTGACTGGAGATTGGGAACACTGAGCATGCGTGGTAGATAGGTACCAAGGTAAAAATTTAGGTGGAGACTTTATATCTTTGGGTGGTATACCACCTTTGGATACACTTCCAATACAATTTCACTCCTGGAAAATCTGCTACAACTGCAAGTAATAATCCTTCTGCGTCCATACTGACACTGGACTTGATACTAGACAAAAAGACTATATATGTAGATACAGCCCGTTCACTCGTGTGTCAATGAAGGCTAAAGTGGGGCTGAACATGACACTTAAGTGGAAACAAGATTTAGTGCGAACTATATGTGGGACGGTGAGAAATGACTGAGTTGAACCAGTGCCGGTGAAGTTCTGAAGTTCTGGAGTGGTGTCCCTTATTGTGCTGAACAACGAGACGAAGAAGGTAGTAAGCATATAAACCTCAGAATCGATAACCCCAGGGAGGGCGATGTCCTTTTCTAGTGAATATCGTTTGAAGGTTCAGCAAATTGTTGTCAAGAGAGCCAACTCCTTTCTTCGCCTCACCAAGAACTGCACTTTGTTCAGCCTGTGTGGGATCACCTACTGCTACCGGAATTCACTGGCACGTGGAGGAAGTCACCCCGTCTCATCTGCACCCTCCCTATCCTTCCACCGGTCTACATATAGATAAGTTTAGATCTAACAATTTTTTATCTTTTGCCCCCTTCTTTTTTCTACATGGAAATCTCCCCTTGCCCCCGCCTCTACACAAGCTTATCCTTATTATAAATTGTAAAACCACAGCGCCAGTGTAACTGGGTGGAAAGTCATAATAATATAGTAGTCTGTCTCTTATATTTAAGGGTGAGGAAAGTGAGCTTAGTCTGATAATTTTTCAGATGTTACATGTTATTTTGAGGAAGTGTGTCACTAGGGATTTTACCAAATTACTGTGAATGATCAATTTTGAGAAGAAACGCCGCAAAAACCTACACTAGAAAATTTCTGTCCCTGCCGGGGATCGAACCAGGGTCTCTCAGCTTGCAAAATCACTACCAGATACCACTACACTGCAGGGACGCTAACTTCACAGCAATTTAATATCTTAATTATCTACTGCCTGAATCGGTCCCTAACTTCCACGTGCGAACCTAGTGTTCACCCGTGACCCCAACACACTTCCCGACTGCTCACACCTAATTTGAAATCTGCAGCAGTAGCAGACAATATCCACCTACTAATGTGTGCCAACTTTAAATGCTAAAGGTTTGAATTATTATATTTTTGAAATTTTTAAATAAAATAACCTTTTTTTTTTTTGGTTGCTTATTTCATATACCGATATTTGTTATGTGGTTTACACCGGTAGAATCACAGGTGCAATAGACGTCTAGTATTGAAAATAATCACAGCTGACTTCTTGTGCGAACAAAATAATGTGACAGCTGACATAAACCTGCCGTGATGATCGAAAATAGTACTTTTCATACCTTGTTAATTGAGAAATGGAATCCTGTGCCAGATTTTCGTGCTTATAGACATTTCCTTCGGAGACTCGATTTGTGACCGCACTCCTGCAAGTTCGCAGACGCTCGCTTGCATTGACTGTATCGCAATCATAAATCTCGCCGATGAAATACCGGTAAACAATCAATCTGGCCTGGGATTCTCTATGTCTAAAGTTAGTTAACCAAATAATGGGCCGATATACTTGTGTGATGGGAGTTCTTTCTCTAAAGACCTTTTGCTGCTTCGCACTGTAGAATATGAAGATTCATAACAACTAGAAAACGAATGATTCAAAAACAATATACAGAAAAGAACTTACCGAAAAAGCACATAAGGAACACCAAGACATATGTGACTATCAGAAAACTGCTCAAATTTGTATTTACAAGAGGGTAGGTCCATTTAGGCCAATCTGTTGCGTTCTCCGATATGTTATAGGACTTCACATAGGTAAAATTATTTAGGTCACATTCCATGCTGGGATTGGCTGAAATGTTGCATTCGTGCCAGGTTTTGTCAAAATGTCTAGACATGTTAAAGTTCATGTAAGATCAGAGGTTGCTATTGATGATACTGTCCACAGCGCTTGGGTTCTGTCAGAATAAAATGGCTGGTTTAAATAAAATTAACAACAACAAAAAAAACAACAACCCAAAAACACACACACACAAATATGAAAGATAAGAAGAGGACATGAGACGTGAAAGGACAGAGGAAGATGCAAACTGTCAGTTGAATGAGAACAGATTCTATGTATACGATAAAGACACAGGAGATTTTAAAAAAAAAAAAGACGACGTGTTAAAGATAAGAGAAAGAAGAAGTGAACCATGACAGACAGGTAACCCCNCCCACCCAAAAAAAAAAAAAATGAAAGAAAATATGAAAATGCAAAATATGAAAGACAGGAAGAAAAGCACATTAATACACGTATAAATTATGAGGAAGAGAGAAGAAGACGAGAGGAAATACAGTATGAAAGAGAGAAAGCGAAACGGCGAGTGGAAGGAAGGAGAGCGAGAAAAAGGGAGTAAACTGTACAGTGGAGTCATGATGTTAATTTGATACGTGTACCTTCAAATATGAATTTCACATGCACAAGTTTATTATCATTTTATCATAATTTCATTATTATGTTAGACGTTGGTATTAGAGAAACCTCCATAATAAGCTGACTTTTTCCATGCATCGAGGGCATACTTTCTATCGGGATTTTATTTTATATGGCTTGAAAGGTAATGTTCATTGTACAAGTATATATATATATATATATGGCTTCTTAAAATAGTGTAGTTCTAACTACCAAACCTATGTTTACTTACAGTACTAAATGTAGCAGAACTTTGAACACGTACAAAGCAGCAATCAGAGAGAAAAGTCACAACGACATTGGTTTTTACTGTAGGCCAGACGAGCGCACTTAGTTTCCATCTGACATGAAAGCGCTACTAAAGCAGTAAGCTAAGAGCTGGTCTATCGCACGTTCCATAGATTCTGTTCTTTTATTTGTCCTTGTTGCGAAGCAACGCTCCAATAATATAACAGAGACAAACTCCATGAAATAAATCCGGGCAATTTACCGTTTTTTGCCGCAGATCTATGTGTGGGAAGCGTCTTCTTTGTTTTATGCGAAGCGCGTTAACTCTAAAACTAAGCAAGAAATATTTGCGCAGCCCACTACGCAACATCACCGAATTACTTCTTCACTATTTATCACGTCCCTGCCACCGAAAACAAAGATAAATCAACAATATTGATTGCCAAGACCACGCTCAACGTAAATGTGTTACAGGTTTGCAAGTGATCAGAAAAAATCTATTTTGTCACAGCTTAAAATGAACGCAAGACCTCGTCTTATGAAAACTATCTGTTACAGTTCGGTCACACACGATGTTCGAAATTAGAGTCAACACAATGAAAATGTAGGGTGTGCACGTAAAACTGGGTTAAAAGTTCGAAGTTTCCAGCATTGAAGAAAATCTCTAAGAAATTTGAACTGATCAACACCGAGGAGATAAGAAAGGTTATCATGTTATCCGTTATTATTATCCTCGACCGTTCAAGGATTAAAAATAAAGAGAAGAGAGACTTTTTGAAGTGATTTTAGTCGAATCCATTTAATAGTTACTCATTAGGAGCATGCAAGAAGGTGCAAATACGAGAAACTACATTTTTTCAATTCGTTTTATACGGGCAATGCAGTGTTCCGTTGTCTGAAAACTGTTATAGGTAAGAGACATTGCGATTAAGCGGGACAGTTTGTTCGTGCCCCAGCCCCAGGTTGAGGTCACCCTGTCTCTTGGTCTCATCTGCATCCCTTCCCGATCCTGGCACCAAAGTGCATCCATCGAAGGCTAAGCCTGGCAGTGGGGGGAANGGGGGGGGGGGGGATAAAGATGACAATAAAGTCAGAAAATAAACAAATAGTGAGACTACCTCACAAGCAATGTCATAGTTTTAGGTGAATTTTTTTGTTGTTTTTTGTTTTAGTTTTA
Organism: Ellobium chinense; assembly: GCA_033807755.1. Lineage (NCBI taxonomy): Eukaryota > Metazoa > Mollusca > Gastropoda > Ellobiida > Ellobiidae > Ellobium > Ellobium chinense. Next base: position 969,313 of record JAWQUT010000077.1, on the reverse strand, counting down.
AACGAGACATGATATTCGTGTCAAGTATGACACCGAGAACAGAAAATAATATTAGTGAACCTCTCTACGGAAAGAGGAAGAGGAAGGTTGGAGAGGAGCACTCTTCGCTCTTACGAAATTTGCAATGCACGACATTAAATGTAATATCCCTTTATATTTGATGCCTTACATTTCAACAAATTTAACATTGGAATGAAGGACAATCCAGTATGTAAATAATTCTGTGTAATTCATATTTCCGAATCAGCCGATCAGGGCAAACAATTCCGTATTTATCATGGTCTGAAGGATGAGGGTCGGAAGCGTGAATGACTGACTAATACTTACACAGTTATACTCAGTTGTTATTGTAAAGTACAGCTTCGAAATAATTCAAAAGTGGGCATCTGCTGGTCTAATTTAATCATGTAGAAAACTTTTTCCAGCTTTCCAGAAATATAAATCATCTGGCTGTGGAAGACAGGGTTCTAAGACGGAGTTTGTAGTCGAGATCGGGTTATTGGTAAATTATTTATGTAAGTGTAACCGGGTGGAAAGGCATTTCTCAGTATAGTATTCTCTCTCTTATATTTAAGGGGGAGGAAGGTGAGCTTAGTCCGATAATTTTTCAGATGTTACATATTATTTTAAGGAAGTGTGTCACCAGGGATTTTACCAAATTACTATGAATGATCAATTTTGAGAAGATGGGCCGAAAAAAACCTACTCTATAAATGTTTGTCCCTGCCGGGGATCGAACCAGGGTCTCTCAGCTTGCAAGACAGAGCGTGTTACCACTACACTACAGGGACGCTAACTTCACAGCAATTTAATTCTTAAATACCTACTGCCTGAATCGGTCCCTAACTTCCACGTGCGAACCTAGTGTTCACCCGTGACCCAAACACACTTCCCGACTGCTCACTTAAGTAATAGTGACTTTATTTTTTTGCTCACGAACTGGAACACAACGGGAAACCGAGACTAACATCTCGGATTGGGCTAATCAGTCTTCTGATGGGATCACCAGATCCTGAACAATGGTTGGGAGGGGGTGGGGAAGGTAGAGACATTACACAAACTCACAGAAGAGAGAAGAATTTAAGATCTCACCAATCCAACTGATATAATGGTCTACCATGTGATACAAGTTCATGAAGACCTGCTGTATTGTAAACACAGGACCGGATGTGCACTGTGTGGGCGGACATGATGGAGTGACGTCATACTGAGATAGCTGTGTTAAGACAGCTTAAAGAAGATCATCCTTACCCATCAGGACTTCCGCTTTTGGAAGCCGCTGACAATATTGTTGCCGGATAGAATTACTGCAGTCAGCTGACACGAAGGCATCATAGTACAGTCAACACCGTTTATTCACATCCCGGATAATCGCAGCTTTCTTTCAACGG
>JAWQUT010000077.1:932922-965422 GCA_033807755.1 Ellobium chinense | reverse complement strand
TGGAAGCCTTGGAAACCTCTAGGCGTTTAAATATGTGACATCATTTCGTTTGTGACGTCATGAATATGTGACGTCGTTTCTTTTGTAACTATTTTCACGTCCTTCAGGTTTCCATCTGTCTAATCTTTTTTTTTTTCAGAAAATATTTCAGTTGTCTTTCTTATCGCTTGCCATCGTTTTCTTTATAATTCAGTTTCAGTTTAGTTAAATAGTTGAATTAAAGTACTTGAAATGTCATAGTGTTTTTGTGGTCTAAAGTTTCATCGATGATTGTCAGCTGTTTTAATCTACTTTGTTTCACGTAACTGTTTAGTTCATTCAGTTCGGTTGTGATTGATGGGTCTCAAATTGGGTGAGCCCCATTTCAGAGTCCTTTTCACGATTAAAAGTTCATTTTTTTTTATTAGTTAGAGTTAATATGATAAAAAGGATCTGAAACTCGGGTTTGTTTGATATCAGATTTATGAAATTCGCTACACATAAATCATATAACCCATTTCATAAATCTGATATCAAACAAACTCTTATTACTGATCCTCTATATATCTGAGGCATGACAGTAAAGCTGAAATACAGATAGGAGAAATTAGGTAAGATCTACTAATCAAATATACCAAACGACCATAAAATCTCAGCGGGCGATCTTTTAATTTGGACAGTAATTTGATGTACATAAAAAAATAAAATAGCCACCATTACGATTTGACCTTGACCCAAGAAAGACGTAGAAAGGGAAGGGACGTAACTCCGACAGTAAATATTACGAAAGGAAAACAGTCATGGCAAGCAGGGCGATAGGACGAGCTACTGTTCGAGCAGTGAACAAACGTTTGACGCCACAGAAAGCTCCCCTTACTTTGGTAATTAACCTGTGCTTTGTTTTGTAGAGCAGTTGAGGTGAAATGAAATTAATAAGAGCAGAAATACCATTGTATTTACAGTAGGCCTAAAATGTTACATTGTCGTCATACGAAACGGACTGCATCTCTCGTTGTCCTCCACGATCCCCCGGTTGTGATCACTCAATGACATTTCATAAAAAACAAAACCAGACATGTTAGCGTCTTAAGATACTTTCCATTGCTGTATTTCCTTGCAGTGCCTTAGATTGTGATTACCTTCTCACACCAAATGTGCTAAGCTTGACATTCATGACCATTGATATTGAGGGCAAGACTTTTTTAGAGATTGAAGTCGTCGTTTGCCGTTCCACAGGCATTCACCTCCCAATCTTACTTTTAAATGAGGATGAGTTATGTTTGAAATAAAAGGGAGGACTTCCAAACATGCCTCAAACATGTCAAATAACATCTTTGTTTTGATGGACATAATTAGAGTCAGGGATCCCGTCTGAATGGGCATGAGGGTTAGACATTTATTAATGTCTTTTATTTATTAATGTCTCATACTGTAGGGCATTAGGACTAGGGTTAGATCCAGTAATGTGTTAAATAAGGTGTGAAGTGCAATCAGCAACCCTTCCAAATAAAAATTATAGTNGGGGGGGGGGGGGGGGGGGGGGGGGGGGGGGGAAGGAAGGAGGAGGTTCTCCCAACATTAGTATCTAGAGAGGGAGGTTCGGGAAGGTGTTACTCTTGACATAAAGTGGTTCTGGCGCTTCCAGCACCAGTGCTTCTCCAATAGTTTATACATCTGTCATGCTAAAGGTTAGTTTATCCATTATCCTTTCTGATCATTGCTTTACCCACATTATGTCAAAGACTCTGACATTAAAAGAAAACAACCAGATTGTAAATGCAGATGTAAGTAAAAAATATAATGAAAGGCCACACACATTTGGCTTTACTTTGCTGTCAGAAATGAATGAGGCTGGGGCTATGTATATAGCTGATCTAAAATTGATTAAGAATACAGAAAAGTCCTTGTTGCACTCTTACAAATGTAACAGATTTTTACAGACTTGCAGTTGCACTATTTATGTTTAGGATTTAAAATCAGATTTGTATCAGAAGTTGCTTTTATATGAATGCATTGTTCACATTTTTCATATTTTGACCATACTCACCGTGCTTCTTTGTATTCTCATGAGAGCAAGGCTGTGTTGTATGAGTAAAATTACTGCAAGAACTAGTGACCACTAGCATTGAAACTTTGTGTATCTTGTAATTTATATGCATTCTGTCTGCTCACAAAATGTTCAGATAAAAAAAATTTAGACATAGGCCTACACTCATACAGCACATGGTAAGTCACGTGCAAATGAGCGATAGCAAGTGTATGAATGAGACTATGTAAAAAGGAGAGTATTATTGTTTATTGTAATTGTTGGCAAGTTTGTGAACTGGCATAATGCCTAATAAACTCAACTTGAACTTGATCTTGGTATTTGTTCATTTCAGACTGGGAATGCAGTTAAGAAACTGAAGCAATTGATGGCACAGAGACCTGAAATGGTAATGACCCATTTTCTACAATGTTATGTTGTCTGTGTTGAATATACACATAGTTAGAGTTGTTTTTATAGAACCTTACCTGTCATCACCAGATATATTTAAAGGGGTCCCTGAGCTAAAAAAGCCGAGTGATTCTTCATCAACAGTTAAGGAACATATCATGTCATTTGATTGTTATGGAAAAGTACCAGTAAAAATGACATTTTAATACAGTAAGTGTCAGGTCTTGTAGTTTTTGTTTTTTTTTGTTTGTGCAGCTCATATCATTTTTATTTCTGATCCAGAACATCAGCAAATTTTTCTGCTTACTTCTCTTATCAGAGTGGTGTTATGATCGGGGTTAAAACCAGAGGATGCAATGGGTTGACATACACCTTGGATTATGCAGAGAAGAAAGGAAAGTTTGATGAGGAAGTTGTTCAAGATGGTAAGGACAATGTGATCTGCTTTCATTTGTGTGAATTTCAAAGACGTACTTTTAGCTTTACATAGTATCTGTGTTGATGTTTGAGGTAGTATTCCACAGATTCCAGAAAATTTGGTATCATTTTGTTCGGAACTTTAAGCCGGTTTTGGTGACAGGATAAGAACTCATTTATGAGCTCGTTAGCGTAAGGTTGAAACAGTTTTATGAAGAATGTCTCCTCCTGCTAATAATAAGCTTGTGCTAGATTGTGGTTTTCTCCATTCCTGATTTCTGTTAAGTACAATAACTGGTTTAATTCAGTTCAGAGGACTTTTATATACATAACATACCTCACCATGACTGTTACAACTGATCACCCGTAAGTTTCAAGTATTATAAATGCAATAGTTCCCTATTTCCCCTTCCTCTCCTATCAATGATCAACTTTCAGGAAAAAGCTCGTAAGAGGGACTTGCTCAAACATTATACTAAAATTCCATGTTAAGTGAGACCTTAACAGAGCACAAGTTTAATGAGTCTTAGAACATACAAAAGGAGTAATGGGTTAATGCCTGGGAAATTTAAGAAGCTTGGTAACTTTGTACTTTCACTCTGGTCTCATAGCTGGTGTCAAGTCTTAGGATGCAAGTGTTTAACTTTAGCCACCTTCTGAGAATGTTGTGTCAAAGAATGTGGGACACAATGAAAGATGAAGTAGTGAAAAGTTTGTAGTTGGTAAAGTGTGTATTCTTTAATGTGCACTGTAGAAATAATTATAGTCTAGTCAAACCAAATATCTTTTTTCAACAAAGATTTCATATTTCATTTGAAATTTTGTCTGGAGGCAGATCATTGAAGCTGGGAACCATCTAGTAAAGACAGTAGCAATCTGTGAATCATTGACAGTAAATGTCTAATATCAAAATATCAGCTATCTGTATATTTGTCTAATATCACTGGATGTGAAGTGAGCTCTGTTGTTCATATTATTAACATTGACTAAATTACTTTCATTCATTTCTTTTGGCAGGTGTGAAAGTATTTATTGATGCCAAAGCCCAGCTGACATTATTAGGAACAGAAATGGACTATCAAGAGGATAAACTTACTGCAGAATTTGTCTTCAATAATCCTAATATAAAGGGTACATGTGGATGTGGTGAAAGCTTCAATGTATAGCATATCTTGTCTTTCCAGTTTATGAACAACTGTAGCATTTGTACATATTCATGCTGTATAAATTAAATGCCCAGATGGAACGTAAGACTTTGTGCTGCTAGGGAACGTGTGATTGGTAAGAGATATAAATTTGTATTTATATTAAAATGGGATCAGCTCGGCATCTGTCATAGTAATTGATACGTTTGAACATTCATGGAAGGAAACTGCTTCAAGATATGCACAACAGTTCAGTTTGCTAATTCACAGCCATGAGTGGATGGAGAAATTCTGAGCCTGAGCACTAAACCAACACATGAGAACCCTGTGATTATGGCAGGTTTCAAACTTAGGACACATCATCTCAAGCATGTTAGATATTGAGTCTAGCTCAGTGATATCAAAACTTTGGCATATGCCCTTATTTTGTAAGTAGAGGCTGACTATTTTTCTTCATGTTGGTATGTCTGTAACAAAAAACATTTTAACTCTTGTAATACCACACCTCCAGCATGGCTACAGCATCCTGGTCTGTTCGCTGATTATACCATATTATTTCATTGTTGTACTTGTTTCCACTGATCACATTGATACCGGCTGAGTTTAACTGATCTGAATTTCTCTCGGTTGGTCAGGGATTGTGGAGTTGAATTGATAGCCACATCAAGCATAGTTAGTAAACAGAGTAGCCAGAACAGATTCCTGCCGTAGAGAATACTGTATTTTCCTAATTTGCCACGCCTATTGTAGGCGGCAAAATTTGTTGCAGGTTTTGGCTGACAGGAAGTGCATTTTTTGAACCTAGTTATGCATGCTTTCAGTACCATTGTTATCCTTTGGAATGTGCTGTCCAGTTCATCATTTTCAAGGAAAATGTTAATTTTAGGAGCAGCAAACTGAAGTTCTTGTCAAGAGCCGTCCAGAGTTCTAAAGTTGCTAATATGTTAATTGTTGTTTCTGTCTTGTGCATGAATTATGAGCTCAGTCGGCTCTTGAGTCAGTAGGTGTCATATTCAAAGGACAAGGAAACATCCTAGTATTGCTCTAAACACAAGCATAATATTGATTTAGAGTAATCTGAGGTCCCAAATTTTTCTTTTTGTGAGATGCATGATCTGTTGTAAACCACCTAGGTGATAGATTATGTATTTATAACGAAGAGGATGTCATGCTAACTAGTATGGGTTAAAATGTCAGTTTGTCAAAGAACATCTGTGCCATGAAGAATTGCACAAGTAATGAGGATGCAAATATTTCTTTTGACTGTGAATGCACAATAATGGAGGTTGTAGAATCTTTTCAACAAACTGAGTATCCTAATTATTAATTCTGACTTTTTGTTGAACTCTTGAGGCAGTTATCTTTTTTTTTTTTTTTCTGTAATGCTGGGGTGGTACTAGGGAGGAGTTGGGTCAGAGAATGTGACAGTGAACTTGAGACTCAAATTTTGGCTTTAGATGTGAAGATGATTCATAGGATGGGAACAGTTTCCTGACTCATGACAATAGCATTGTGTGTAAATTCAGAGTTGAATGTATGTAATGTGTAGCATTAGGAAGAGAAACAAAAAAAATAGTGATTGTGCAGCTCTCTTACTGTAGCAGAGTTCAGACTCTGACAGTAATCAGTGTAAAGATCCCACTCTTGCCATTTGTTATGCTGAAAACTCTTAGAAAAAAAAAAAGTTTGAGAGTGTGATAACTCAAGTACTGTAGAAACATGCATAGAAATGATCTTTCATAAATCTTGGATATATTTCAGTTTTTTCAAAGAGTATTTGCAATCAAAATTTTTTTCCATCAAAAAGTAATGAAAACTCAGTTATTGTTTAGTGGAAAAAATACCTCTTTTGTTGCGCAAGTTTAGAAGATATAACATGATAATGCATTCATCCTTATTTGGAACGAAGATCTTCTTTGTCCTGTCACTGAAACAGTAGCCTGTAATTCAAAAGTACACTGGTTCTTACTAAATGGGTGAAGCCGTCTTGTTGCTATTTGTTTGCCATGTCAGATATGATATGGGTGCATTTCATATGATATTAGCATACATCATGTTGTTTTTGTTAATAGTAGATCTGTGATCATTTGCGGGTGACCCTAACAAAAAAAAAGATGCCAAGAAGCAGACCCTACCTCAACACACATTGAGGGGAAAGTTTTTTTATGGGGGTCACCCTATGGATATTAAATATTCATGTTCTTCTAGGTATGCAATTAAAAGAAACTGTTTGTAGTTAGTGCCAGTTAAAGGCGTAGTTTATTTCATTAAGTTTGACATCAAGAGTGGTTTTATCTTTAATAATTCTATTAAATTTTAACACCAGAGTGGTGAGTAAATAGTATACTAATGTGACTCTGGAAGAGTCTTTCATTGTAATTTGTAAATAAATTTCGTGTGCTGTGCCATCAATAGAGACACTTCATGAAATTGAATGGGACAGACATATTGCCATTTTTGTGTAGTCTTTCATTCAGTTTCACTACAGATTCATCAGTACTTTGTGACTTGTGATGTTATACTTACCACAGTGGATCAAGTACTGTACTGGCTGATTTGATCAGTAATGTTAAGTACATTACTCTACATCATATAGTGATGTAGGTAAATTTGCAGCAGATCATAAGTAAAGACTGCTTTGGTAGTGGGTCTTACAGGTTCATAAAACCGGTAAAGGATATAATCAGAGATTGGTAATGATGAAATTGATTCTTTAGACAGATAACCAGCGTTAACTGCAGGACAATAGGACATTTTATTTTTTTTTGGTTTTGTTTGCCTTTGTATAAATGTTTTCTCAGCAGAGGTGTGAATTGTATACATGTGCATTTAGATTACAATCACATGTGCTGTTAGATATGAGTATGAATGTGATATAAGGATCGTGATAAATGTGCCAGATTTGTTATGATTGTAATGTGAGGATGAAAGGGAAAAGGTTGAGCAAGCAAAGAGGTAAATAAAGAAGGTGGTAAGTAATGCATAGTTTGTGTTTGCAGTTGTCATTTTATTTCCACTGTTGAGTTCCACACAGTTTTAATCTGAGCTCAGGTCTCACAAGTCTTCACTTAAGTTGCACTCAGGGGAATACAGAATAGTGGCTTTGAACAATTTACTCAACATACTGATAACTTAGTCATGCGTTTGTTCTGCAACAGAAAACTGAGCCAGTAGATTTGGATTTTTGGTTTTTGTGTGGGTAACGTCTCAAAATCTCAATGGTCACCATTCTGTTTGCTCCATTTGATCCACTTCGGGCATGGAAAATGTTTGAAGAGCATTTTGCCAAATTTTGCTTCAGAAATTCTTTGGCAAGCTTAATTGCCATAATGTGATACATTCTGTTAACCCTGGACCATTAAAACCTATGTTATTGAACTGTGGTGCCTGAATGTTCTTAAGATTTCTGGCTTTTTACCAGATAAGTGAAAACAAAAACAACTGGTCAAGCTAAACAAATGTTGTCCTTATAGAGGCAAGTCTAGAGAGAGATTTCACATCAGTTCCTACAAAATAATTCAGGATTCCAAAAGCCAGATTATGAGGAAGGAAAATGCCAACATTTCATTAGTTTTTCCATCCATAACTCCTCTTAATTATAAATTACATATATTGCAATGCCACAGAATTGATTGTTGAAAAAATGCTCTTCTCTGAAATAGATATCCAGATTTGAAATAATGTCGTTGACATAACACTCGACAATGTTTTGAATTGGTAACAAAGTTTATTATCAAAAAGATTACATTTATTCAACATTTTGCTTTCATTTACATTGCTTTTCACACATTGCAACCAATGGAAACTCAGAAAAATATGACACATTATATTCTTGCTGCCTTTGTCATGTCCAGCTCATGAACTGGAAGTGTTACGGTCATGATTTTAGGGCATTCTGACACATCAGTCTATTATTCACTTCAAATCAAACTTGGCACTTCTCCCTAACTCATGAAAAAAAGCTTTAAAGCAAAATGCCTTTTACAATTTTGTCACAAATACCACCTTGATAAAACAACTACCATATCAAGGAAATCATGTGAGAACTACACATTTGAAAAGTACATCAGGATCATGAGTAAACACTAACTTCACACATGGAGATAATTTGCTACACAGGATAAAATGATTAACTTATTGTACAGTTGGTGTCTCTGTAGTTTTAGAGCCAGCATACTCCACTTGCAAGGAAAGAGAGTCTGGTTTGAGTCCAATGGGGCAATAGAAAGTTTTAACGCAAAATATGACTTATGACCTTCTAAATATGATCTTTTGAAGTGATTTAGGTATAAAATTCCAATGACACACTTTCCGCATGATCTGTAGTCATACTACTTGTTCACCATCAGTTCTTAACCCTTCTTCCATATTATGTTAAGAACCGATGGTGAACAAGTATTATAGTGAGCATCAAGAGCACAATAACTGCCTTTGTAGTTAACCCCTTTGTTGCATATAACATACAGTAAGTCCTGGAAGTAATATTTCTATACTGTATCTGATGTTTCCCTATGTCTTATTTTCTATTTTGGGAATTATTTTTACAAATGAGTGCAATATAGCCAGAATCATAATGAAGCGCCATTAAACCCACATTCAAAGAAACCTGTGTATACAGTAATCCAATGAGCTCATGGTAATTGGGTTTTATCAGCACATGAAAAACATGACAGAACTAAAGGGTTAAATGGTCATCCAAACACTCCTTATACATTTTTCACAGATAGACTGAAGAGAAACAAAATAATTCTTTGCTTGGACATTAAAAAAAAACCAACCCTCTAACACCTGCAAATCATCAATTTATATTTTGTCATTCATTGTCTATGGGTAAATGCTGCCCAGTGCAAAGTATATCAACATTCCTCCGCTACATACCTGTTACTGACATTCAGTACATAACTGACTTTTCACTCTCTCATATCATTTCTTCCTCTTCTCCATCATTAAATTTTCAGACCACTACAGTTAAAATCAGCTACATTCATGTTAGATCATATCAATTCACTTACTACAAATATTTTTTTTCCTTCCTGTAAAAGTTTGCAAAATGCATTACTGGAAGATTGCAGAAATGTGATAATATGATCAGCATGATCTTATCACGCCTGGCTTGTTAACTTATATACACATATATCGACCCCTTAAAGCAATTTTGTCTTAAGTGCCAATTTTATTAAAAGGGATTTAAAACCATGGTGCGGTGCACCAGGAGAAGGCCTCTTAAAGTAACTTTGTCTCATCTCCATCCTCAATGAAACGAGAGAGTTATTAAAAATAAACACTTTGTCTTATGAACTAAATCTATCATCAGCCAAAAATTTAAACTCTGGATTTCTCAAAACTTGACCGGAGGCGCTTAAGACAAAGTTGCATTAAGGGGTCGATATGTACTTGAAGAGAATTATGTGCTGAAACTGGGGTTGGGAGCGTCACATACAAATGAGCATACAGGTTAAAATAAACAGTAGCATTTCATTGTTCTTGCAGGCCATCTCCTTTTAATGACACTAATTCTGTTACTTGCTCTTTGAGAAGTTTTACAGGAAAACTAACTGAATGAATCAAGCTATTTTAAACAGCACTGGTGCCATTTCTTAACCTCAGAGGTCTGAAATTGTAATACAACATGGAGAATAGGAAGATTTAAAGTTATAAAACACTGAAATTGAATCAAATGTCAACTACTGAGGTGTTGCAACAAGGTGTCCATAATGAAATACTGCCCGAAGCTGACTGCTTGTTACGTACTTTTATCACAATTTCCTATGATCTATCATAAGCAGCCAACCGGCACCTGCAATCACTATAGACACATTCACACAGCTGGTGGGCCCTAGGCACCCCGAATGCTAATGCATGTCTTCACACAATTCAGTGGGACTGACCCAGTGTGACAAACAAAATCATTGTGTTACAAAGCCTTGCGTCATATTAGTAATCAACATTTCAAAATTTTGCATCACTTCCATGCAGGTGTTAAGACAGTGAAGAGCAGTGTCACTGGTTTTCATATTTTCCAGCAACAGGCTGGAAAATAATTCGCTACTAAAACTGTTGACAGGTTTCAGCGATTGCTCCCCAGCTTATCAATATGTCATTTCCATGATTCTCTTATCGTCATCCAGAATTTCACCAAGACCCAAGGCCTCTCTGTTCTCTGAATCCCGGCTATGACATTTTGATCAGCTGCTATCTAAACTGCTTATAACAAGACATCAAGCACTTCTTAACTGTAACTGTGGTGGATTCATTTCCCTATGTGCCAAATTAATTTGAAACTGTGAAATAATACAGCTGACTCCGCTTAACCACAACTCCTAGGGATCATGGAAAAAGTTGTGATTATGCGGAGTTGCGATTATATGGAGCTGGTATTTTCAGCCATTAATTACAAGGTGGGGAGGGGGGAAGAGAAAGAGAGTAACTGTTTTCCTCTGAGTTTTCATAGGCTTGGGACCGTAACAGAAATTTATCGGGGACAGCTGAGGCCAAGGAAAGGGGGAAGATGGAGAGGAGTCATGGCATGGCAGGGAAGATGGAGAGGAGTCATGGCATGGCAGCTCTCACTCAGACAACCGGTCTTCCCTGCGTTTTGCAGTTTCAGCCATCAATGTAAATACTTATTTATCAGTTGTAATCCTTCTGCCATTGATCTCTGATTTTTACAGCCGCTGAGGAGTTGCAATTATCCAGAGTGAGTTGTGATTATCCAGTGGATTGTATGTAGGAAAACTTTGGTTCCCTGGGGAATGTTGCTATTAAATGGGAGTGGTGATTAAGTGGAGTCGATGGTATTTAATTTTAGGATGCATTACTATTTTACAGCTATCATTTACCAAAGCTTCCTGTTACATTGGCAGACAGTGACAGTGGCTGTAAGTGGCACTCTGCAGATTACCCTAGACTGTTGTAATGAGTGACCCAAAGTGGGTTGATCAACTTTCACTTCAGTCTTCTTACTGGCATGTCAGTCCACTTCCATCCCTGCCACAGCTTTTGAAAGTCTTTTACACATAGCTTTCATCTGTTCATTGTTCATCAGCTCCGAGGCTGTAATTGCGTTGACCATGGCGACAGTTTGGACATCCGTCTTTGTCCTGACCCAGATTCGGCCATTCATGCCCACCGCAATTTCAAACTGGAATCTGTTGCCAAGGGTCTTCAGGAGAACACACTGTGGATTTAATAATCTGAAAATGAAAGAGATGGGTAAGCTTGAGGAAAGCTCTCAAGTGAAATGTCGGTTCAAAATGAATGTTCAAAATTTTGTCATCAATTTACACAATGGAAGTTGGTTTAACTGAAATTGAAGAGCGTTTTTCCAAAAGGCACTAAGTCCACTTTTGTTGAAAATTTAGCTAAGTGTTTCACACCAAGGCATTCCTACTCTCTTTTCATCCTGTGCTTTGCTGATGCTTCAAAACAATCTTTGTCCACATTAACCAAGCTGGTAAAATATTGCCGTTTTTTTCTAAAGTGGTTGCAGAATCGCACAATTTGTCAACAACATTATTCAATGTATGAGTTTACAAAGATCTCATTTAACATGTCTCTAAACTTACTCTTAAAATACTCTTACTTTATGTGGAGAGAAGAATTTGATATTTAATTCCATCTGTCTTTCACTTAAAATTTGTTTCTACTGACAAAAAATGTAAACTGGACTTAGTGCCTTCTGGAATAACGCTCTGAAATTGTGGGAACCTGTCAACTGACATAATAATCTGATATATAAGTACGTATACACTGCCAGTAACACTGCCACAGTCATTCTGATTGAACTACTTGATATGCCCTCACAAAGCTTTAGCTAGACTACGGTGAATACTTGAAGAGCGTTTTTCCAGAACGCACTAAGTCCAGTTTACATTTTTTGTCAGTAGAAACAAATTTTAAGTGAAAGACAGATGGAATTAAATATCAATTTCCTCTCTCCACATAAAGTAAGAGTATTTTAAGAGTAACTTTAGAGACATGTTAAATGAGATCTTTGTAAACTCATACATTAAATAATGTTGTTGACAAATTGTGCGATTCTGCAAAACGCTCCAAGTCCATGGACTTAGCTCCTTCTGAAACACTGACATTACTGAGGTAAATATTTTGTTCGCTGATGGCATTGTCTTGTAATAAAATATATTTGAAATTGAATTAATTGATTGATGTGTGCATATGTGTGAGAGAGAGTGTGTGTATGAATGGGAGAGCGTGAGAGAGAAATAGTGTGTGTGTGGATCTACTACATTTAGATTTGTAAAAAATGTACAATTAACAATTACAAAAAAAAAAAATTAAAAATTAAAACTTGTGCAGTAATCATTGAAAACAGACAGACAGTTTCTATTCAACAAAATGTCAGGTTTTAGATTTATCGGTACTAAAATAAGTGATCTTCTTAAAGGGGCCAAGTCCTGTAAAGATGGGCCAACCAGATGCAAGTAGTTGCCCTCTTTATATTCAAAATAAATTTAAATATCTGCTTTCTGAGATAAATATACCGTGTCTGTCAATTAATTTCTTAAATTCAGAGTATTCCAAGCCTCAAAAATTTATTAACATCCTCACAAGAAGAAGATTCTATAGTTAAACTCCGACTCGATACCAACCTTTAACGTCCGAGGAAGTGACCGATACGGTGCATGCGCGAGGACTAATCGCGTTTTGGAAAGCCAGAGAGCTTGGACTTAACCCCTTTAGAAAAAACGGCAATAAATTACAAGCTTGGTTAATGTGGTCTAAGCTTGTTTTGAAGCATCAGCAAATCACAGGATGAAAAGAGAGTAAGAATGCCTTGATGTGAAACACTTAGCTAAATTTTCAACGAAAGTGGACTTAGTGACTTTTGGAAAAACGCTCTTCACTTGTGATATGTCAAGCCCCTGCCTTTGAATTCTGGAATAGCAAAACCCACCATGTACAATACATTCAACATGAAAGATGCAGTGAACCTGCAAAAATTCAGCAAGCTTCAATACTCACTTCCTAACCAAATTCTGGGATGTATGGAACAAAAACCCTCCATTGCGTATGACACCCATGCCACTGCTGCGTCCATGGCTGTCAATACAAACCAGTTCTGGCTCCATGTCTTTGTTTGCCACAAGGAGTTTTGCATACACCAAATCACCAACCTTGAAAACAAAAAAGCAAGATGTACAACTAACTATATTTCAAGACATGAATTTTATTTTTTTAAAAATCATATGAAAGACGATCTGCAGTAAATACTGCATGTGAGAACAGTATTAAAACTATTGTGACACAGTATGATGATGCAATACTAATACTTTTTTCATGAGAATCCAACTTCTGTGAATTTCATGAACTGTGCTTTACTCATGAAAATTACTTCCCCCACAAAATAAAATTAAAAAATGCCGTCCAAACTTTTTTCAGAGAGCTTATTCCTAGTAATAAATTGTGTAGGTAATACAGTGCTGTTATTTCTACTTACTATCAGTCATGATTCAGACATCACCAATACACTATACAGTATGCCTTTCCATCAGTACAAAACTGGGTTGCAAATATCCGCTGAGACATATATGAGAAATATCAAGCCATGCTCACATATATTAAAAGCCTCTCGAAAAGTAATTTCTGACATTTCACACTATTTAGATTCTTGTGAAAAAAATCCACTTTACAGTATTAATTTACGATGGTGTTGTCTAGGTGACTATGTCCTTGTTATCTAAATGTTGTTGCCATTGGTTTTGTTTCTCTTTGTGCCTTAGTTCCAACCTTCTGAAATCTCAAAATTTTCATCTTCATATTGTCCTTGTATGGTATCTATCTTTCCTAACAAATAATAATACACTTTTGATGGTCTCAGGAAATACTCATAGTATCTTGTTCTGCAAGAGATGAGATGGGGAAAACAACAGAACATTTATAGCTACATTAAGGGGAGGGAGGGTGTCCTGAGGGCGATTTTCCGACTGCCACATTTTTTTGAAATTTAACTATCATCATGTTCAAATTAGCATAAAACAGTGAACAAATATCATGTTTATATCTTGTTCGCTATGAAAACGGCTGCCATCTTGAATATTTACATGAAAATATATCATTTTCAATAGATATCACCTCCGTCAAATGAAAAGCTATTCATTCGAAATTTTACACAGACATGTCCACAGACATTCTTTCAACACTGATAGAGAGCTTTTTTGGATATCCAGATGAAATTTTATTTCACACAGCTTCAAATATGGGGTTCCACTAAATGACTAATTTTCACAATTCTTTGATAAAAACACCATGAATTTCAGAAAATTTGAAAAAAAAACCAACCCAAATATCTCTGCATTACATTTTACGTACACATTTGAAGTTGTTATATATACAACAAAATTACATAGATTGGTCCAGAAATAACGATGGAGATAGGAAATTTGTAATAAAAATATATAGTTTGGAGAAATCGCCCATCAGAAGTTTCAAAAGTGAAATCTGAATGAAATAACAATGAAAGTCCAAATATGTTTTTGTGCAAGTTATGAACACATATCAGCAACTTATATATTATACAAAAATGTATAAAAATTCCTCCATAAATAATGACAGAGGCTAAAATTTTGAGTTCTGAGAAACAACAAGTTCTGTTCTAACAACAAAATGGGAACTTCTCCCATCTAATGTGACATACTTTTACATCTGGTCGATTCCTCTTTGTTGCTCCCTCAAACGATAAGTAAGACAAACTGGCAAGCTCACTACCACCAATATCCACCCTGAAGATGTCTCCAGCCTTTTGAGTGACAATGCCCAGCACCGAGTCACCCTTACATGGGACATACTGTGGTAAAGAAAAATACACGACAATTATTTCACTGATAAGACTAAAAGACAACTCTACAAAATTATATCAAGCCCCCTGCAGAGAAATCAAAAACAGATATGAACAGGAAAGTCTCTACAGGAGGAAAACCCTTACGATGTTCTGAAAGGGAAGGTGGGGAGAGAGAAAGGCAGTGAAAATGTAAGAGTGGCAAAACTCCTAAACATCTTTATCTTGCAGTTCTAAACGTTCCCCACCCTCCTCCTCTTTAAAAGTATGCATGCAGTGTTTTCTCCAGTATATGAGATGAGGCGACATTCCTCCCTCATCACAAGGGGGTGGGAGAAAGAATCGATACATATTCAATGAATTGTTTGGGGGGATTCTGAAACTTACAGGGTGAAGTGCGTGGTCTGAAGAAAACATTATGCATCATCCAACGAAACATGAAATATGACAAGTGCACTCAAACATGATTACAACAACAAAGAAAGATGGCAAGGGATGTATAGTCTTGCCAGCCTCTTAACACAGCAATCTAGAGCTTGTGCCATGAGGGATTCATTAAGACGTCCCTTCCTGAGGCTGATTGGAAGATACAAATTAATGTGGTACTAAAATGTCCCAAGAGCTACAATGGTGTAAATAAACCTGAAGTCTCCAGCTAATTTTCTGAAATCCATGTGCATGTGAAGCACATAGGCTTGAGCTTCCAGTCTATAAGCCCATTGTTAGGCTCTCCTCTTCACCTCCCCCTTCTAGGCTGTGACTTCTCTGAACAGTCCCATTGATCTATGTAATCCTCCAAGGATAAGTTTCTGAATGGCACTGGTTTCTGAACAACCATTTTGAAATTAATGTTTTTATCTTGTGATGTCATCATGTGACGTGAGATTATGTTTCTCAGACAGATGGAGTGCTTGTCTGTGTACGATGTGGGCGATTCCAAGCGTTACGGCGTGACAAAAAGTGGTACTTTTTTGCACTTTTTTGTCTTCTGATGATTTACNATTTTTTTTTTAATACACTGGTAGCTGACCACCCCCAATGCAGCTCGCCAAATATGTGACCTAGTTTTTACTAGTGCTATAGCCTGCGAGGCACAATGCCAGCCCATCAGCTGACCAATGTAAACAATGCCTTCGAAAAATTGCTGCGTGTCTACTAAAAGCACTATATTTTTTTGTGTAGGGAACTGGACAGTGCATACGGGAGTGTATGTTTTATTATCATATGCACTTATGTGTTAGCAAAGGCTTTTAAAATTTTAAACGGCAATCCCTGTAGCACACACACATACACAATAAGGTTGATGTAATCTAGAAAAGTCCACGTGGAGAGGGGTTGGGAAGGAGAGACAATGTTACTCACACACCAACACTCAACTGTCACACTAATCTTTCCATTTCGATTTTGGTGTATGGGGAGTGGGATAGGAGGAGACAGGAGGAAGCTGTGCATATTACTGTGTTAGCCATCCATTCGGACTATGTGATGAACCGTGAACTGTAAACAGAGGTGATAATGTTCCCTTTTAATAGGCTAGCACAAAAACAGTCGGTTTCTCAACCCATCATCACTGCTTCCTTTGTTACACACGTAATAATCATAACATCTTACTTCCAATTGGTGAAAACAGTTTCGCAGGACAGCAAAATAACATAATACACTAGCGTAACAGTAAAGTCAGAGCTTCAAAACACACTTCATTTTTTGCTCATAAGGATGTGTGTTTGGTTTTCAATGAAAATGAGAATGACAGAGATACTGTACTTATTTGAAAGTTCACTTGTTTTCACAATTTCTATGGTGCAATAGGGGTTATAGTCCATATGATAAAATGGTGACCACTTTACAAACATGGCCTGATATGAACTCTTCTCAGAAATACTGGTTTTGGGCTTTTTTACCTCAGGTTTTGGAAACCAGGAAAGGGTTTCCATATGTGGGCCATCCTACAACATATTCCTGACATAAACACACTAAAGACAGATTATTTTGATGGGGCTAGCTAGTTGGTACTATAAAGAAGGGCTTGATTTTATATGGGGGATAAAGTGGTCGTTTTCCAATCTTGTAATCTTGTTTTTTCCTGTATTTTGTAGGATGGCTCACATATGGAAAGCCCCCCGAAACCAGTCCCACCCTGATACAGCGATTTATTAGCTAGGACTATACTAGAGTGATTGTACCAGTCATCGGCGTAGAGTAGTCATTGGCGTACTACAGAGTTTTGGCCTCTGAACAGCAAAACTTTGCAAAACTTTTGCTCAGCTGTGAGAAAACTCACACCATCCGCTATATTTGTGTGATGACGTCACGTTTCCGTATCAGACAGTAATTTTTGTTTGTTTGCAGACGATATATTCTAGTGACGGCTAGGACGTTGTCGATCATTGTGTTCAGGGAAAATTGGCTACATCTCAAACTATTCAAACTCAGTAACTGCTGCTATCCTTATACACTTACCCACCATCCTTTGCTAACCTGGGACCAACCCTTTCTTGCACACAACAACTCAACAGATCAACATGGACATTAAAATTTTATTCCCAGGTGTTTTATGTTAATTTTGTTCTTGAATTATTTTTTTTTGTTTGTTTTTATATTGTTTTTGACAAGGCAAATGATGTAACAAGTTGAAAATAATCAGGGTTGAAAACTATAATGAACGGTCAGGGTCCTTGGTAATTTGTTCCTTTATCGCCGCAAATATCTTCCGTTCTCAATAGTTCTCATCATTATGGCGACGCTGTGCGCACCAACCTTCACTTGGTAGTACAGTTGACCCGGCTTATTCGCCCTTCCTCAGGATCACGGAAAAAGTGGGCGATTAAGAGGAGAAGGTAATTTTGGCCATATTTTTGGTAATTGGGTTAAATTTCTTTGATGTCACGTGTCGTGGTTTGATATCGTGCACTGACACCTTCTCATTGCCAGACTCACGACAGACTCGAGTTTGACGGTGTTTTACACACAAAATGTTTGATCTCCGCAGTCTCTCTCATTGGCCACCTCGCAGAGCCCAGCAGATAATAAGAAGAAGGATGGCACGGTCAGGATCGACCGTTCACCCACATGACATGTTCTCTGATCTAGCCAAAATCCACCAATATGATGTTTACATTCTCCGCCTTGCTGAGACTGAAAGCATGGGGGGGAGGAGACTATACGGCTTTTGGCGCATTAGCTATATCAGACCGGCGACGGCGGTGATGCGTAGCGTTGGACGAATGGGGACAAGGGGAGGGAGAGGTGGGGAGGAAAGGCTTATCACACCTATTTCAGTGTGGCAGCTGTCACTCAGACAACCTGTCTGCCATCTGTCGTGCAGTCAAAACCGTCTGCATATATATTTGTTTGGAAAGATTTCCGCAGGCAACAACCCCCCTGAATTAAAAACATACTAAAGTCTAAAGTGTCTAAAGAGGGATTATTTTGATGGGACAGGATGAATTTCATTTGGATTATTTAACCCTAATCTTACCCCTACCCCTAACCTTACCACTAACCCTAAGGGGTTGTTGCCTGCGGAAATCTTGCCATTTGTTTGTCAACCGTAATCCTTCAACCGCTGATCTTTGAATTCATGGGCGCTGAAGGTTGGTTGATTATCAGGAGTGAGACTGAGAGTGATTATCCAGTGACTTTTATATAGAAAAAATTATGTTAAAAAAATTTATGTTTCCTTGGAGATGAGGCAATTAAGCAGAAAAGGCGATTAAGCGGAGTCGACTGTACTACCTGAGCATAACTTTGAAAATAAACACAATCAAGCAAAAACTGGGAAGTGTGCCTAATTTTTATTGCATTTTATGATGTTTATACTAGTAATCGCATGCGAGCCCTGGTTTTTATTTCAAAACATACGCCGATGACTGGTAGCATTTGGGCCAAAAATGACCCAGATCACATTGCTATTCAAAAACAATTTTTTAAATAATATCAGTGTAGAAAGAATGTCAGTAACCTCACAGTTTTAGGAGTAAGGATTAATACTGCTATAAAATCTAGGGTGAAGATATTCATGTCTTACTCTGTTTGCTGGAGATAAAAAAGAGACCCAAAGCTACGTCGCTGACTGGTACAGTCACTCTAGTCTAGGTCTAAGACTAAGGTAGCAAGTCAGGAGTCCAGCACTCACCCTCTTCTGATGGCAGTCTATCCAGTAAACCCCAGGCTCTCTAAACCGCAGTATTCCTGGTTTTGATACTTTTATGCTGTCACCATTTTCATGCAAACCGGGCCCCAACAATATCTTTTTGTTTGCTTCCACTGATTTGATGTCATTCATAACATCACCCGGCATCACTACACTTCCAACCCGCTCAGCCATGCTGTATCGTAGCCTTGTATTTATGGTTTCAACAGTAGGCAAGCCCAAGGTCTTGAGAACAGAACATTGACGATATTGTAAAGTCTGTATTTTCTGTGGTCTGGAGTAGTAGACCTAGACTACTAATTTATAATGTGATAACACACGGTTCGTGTAAACTAGGCTAACGTTGGCAGACAGCATTGGGTAAGCAAAGCAGTTTCACGTTCATAGACCGACATAGGGCGTACTCGAGTACGATTCAGCTTTCACACTATGGAGTCATCGTGCGGAAGAGCAGAAAAAAAAAGATGCGGGGTGGGGTGGAGTGGGGACTGGAATAGGGCATGAAGCGAGAGTACAAACTGAAGGGATTTAAGATAAAGGCAACATACTGGGAAGCTGGTTGCTGGTATCAAATAGAGGAAAAAAAACAATCAGTGTGTGCGCTTGTGTGTGTGTGTGGGNGGGGGGGGGGGGGGTGGTGGTACTTATTGGCTTAAAACATCCAGGATAAATGCGTAGAAATACATGTAGTACTTCCGAATTAAAATTATGAAAATGATGAGTAGCTGCACAAGCAAATGCTATTCTTTTGTTTTGTTTAACAATTTAAGACAGTTTAAGTTTAGGTATTGCTGACTAAAGTTTTAAGTACTTTGTGGAACAAATGCTCCCATCGGAAAAAAAAAGGCCAATCCTTTATCGTCTGAAATGGAGTGTTGCAGTGGATTAACGTAGACCTAATAGTATTTTTATGTAGATAAATCTACGTTTGTGTGAGATTTTTGTCCCTGAGATTAAACTGAACAAGCGTTATTCATAACTGTTTCGAATAACGCTAATATATCGCCCACATTATCTGTTGTGTTTGCCAGGACAAGAAGCACAATATTGTCAAATACGATATTGTAATTTTTAAAAGAAACATTGAATGAAAAAGATGCAATACTTGGATATAATAAAAATATTTTGACAAAAACGGGAACAGGTATTGTGTTAAATAAATATGAACCCATCACTGGATTGAGGGGCAGCTAAGCTTAGAAAGCGAAAGTGGCAATACATAATATGGATTCTTTAAAAAAGATTAATACTTTTAGCAAAACAAGCAATTTAAAAGGATTGTATTTCATCATGAATCTGTATAGATAACGATAACTGTATTTATTTAATCATTGAGATTATTCTACCTAAATAAATTCCAGCAATTATGCATGCTGATGGTTGAATGTGTACAAGTTTGTTTTTTTACGTTTCTGGAGAATTACAATTTTGCAAACACTCCGCTCATTACTCAGTGGACGTTCACAAAGACAACATTGGCAGTGTGAAGAACATATTTTGCAAAACGCGAATTAACTCCATTCCGTTAATAGCATGATTTGCCAGTATCTCAGGAAGTGAAAAGGATTATTGCGGTATACATCTGTGCATAATAAAATTGTAATATTTGACAAAGACGCAGAGTCTATGTCGGAAAAATAAAGGAGATCGGAATCGCGCGCACCCAATATGGCGACCACGTTCGAAAACGTGCGCTTTGGATCTTACAATGGAGAGGGCATCCTGGAAGAAGTTGCTGATGTCCTCCATCGACTGGACTTTGCAGAAGAGAATGATACTCTCATTGTTAGCCTTTACAATGGTGATTCACTTTCTACTGCAAGGATTTTGACTAGGCTATAGTCTAGCAGTATGACTATGAAGCCACTGGCACTGGGCATTGGCTATTTCAGTGTTTGGCATTATGCATTATAAAAATATAAGCTTAGTCTAGACTAGAACTACCAGAACAAAAACAGACTAGTTAAAACTAGGGCTATGTCGAAGGACAGCACTGCAACGATAATGATACAGTTCATTTAGTCTAGTCATAGACAGATCATGGACTAGATCCATATTTCGATAAATCGGGGCTATTGTTAGAGTTAGAGAAAGCCAAACTAGCAGGATTGGACAGTCTTAATTATAAAGCTAGACAATGTCGAAGGACAGCACCGCAACGATAATGATACAATTCATTTAGTCATAGACAGGTCATGGACTAGATCGATATTTCGACTAAATCGGTGCTGCTGTTAGAGAAAGCCAATTATTATCCAGTTATGACTGTCCAACAGAGACATTTAGGGTTAACTTCCTTTTTGAGCTTTGAGTTCCCGTGGCGTGGTCACCAGCAATCACACTAGAGAAAGGGCCATGTGGTAAAATCCTGGGAATTTACTAGGATGGGTTTGGGGATGAGTCCGAGCTTATGACTTAGCTGCAGTCAGCAAGATTAATGACTAAATCTAAATGAGAAATGGGGGCCATTTGCTGGTTAGATAAAGCGCCGCCTAGAGTCCTTAGACTTGGTCAGTAGCATAGAACTGGATCCAACTGACTTTATTAAATGGCAACGCAACGTTTTTTTGTTTTTACTTCCAATTTGGGTGAGGGGGAAAGGGAGGACCCCTTTTCATCCAAAACTGGATTTATGTAACTGCTGTTTAACAACACTAAAAGTATTGGCTATCTTGAAGGACAGCACCGCAGTTATAATGATACAGTTCATTTAGCCATAGACAGGTTATGGACTAGATTGATATTTCGACTAAATCGGTGCTGTTGTTGTTAGAGAAAGCCAAAGTATTTTCATTTCAGCATTCATGGTACAGAGTACAAATTTGTATCCTCCTGACTACTAGACTAGTAAAGTATGACCAGTTAAGATCAATTTATTGATGATTGCCCCAAAAGATATTTTTCTGTTCTTCAATTCGGGAGAAATTCCATATATGTGTGCCAGAAAGATTTCAGCATGGCAAGCAACACACTAAATCAACTAACTCTAACCCTAACCCGAACAGGATTTCCGTATGTGGTAACTGGCAATAAGGAGTTACGCACACTTCGACTGATGCTCCCGTCTCGATGGGCATTAGTGTTAGAGTTAAGGGTAGGATTAGGATTAAGGTGTTAGGGTTAGGGTTGTAATAGTACATTATTCGGAATTAAGGTACTGATCGTAGTTGTAAGGAGTTACCACATATGGAAATCCTTCCCTAACCCTGACCCTGGGTTAGAGTTAGGGTATGTTGTTGGTTTGGTGTGTTGCATACGGAAATCTTTCTGGCATAAATATAGAATTCCTCCCTTAAATTCTGCCCCAAAAGCTGATAGAATTTGTGCTCCTTTTCAGAAGAGTCCTAGGATTTACCAGCCATGTGCTCCTTATATGTTTAATAAATAGATGTTGTGTATTGCTGACCATATAAAAGTTTGTTTTAAAGTTGTTTTCAGTACACGTGGCAAAAACTTGTTACTGTGAGGATATCTCATGTTATAAATGCATTGTTTTTTTATTTCTCCAGGGAACATTCGAGCGCGGACTGTAACAATATCAAAGGATACAGATGTGGCCAGAATGGGAAACAGTTCTGCGTTGGTGACAAATGACAGTTCATCAGTTCTTTTGACATTCCCATCCATCCATAGTAAGGCACATATATTACTAATAACTACTAAACATATGGGGAATATCATAATTTGCTCCCACAACCACTGGAGGACTGATGAGTTTGTGGTTTGTTGAACACCTGTATGAGAAGCCACACAACTTCTGATGTTCTTTTTAAGCTTTTTGCAGAGAGAAAGTAATTTGAAATTAAAAAATAAAAATTTTTGTTGTTCTGTGACACATTAGAAAGCCTACTCAAAAAAAAATCACTCACACAATATATCTTGACTCAAGGATGGATCAAGGAGACAGAGTCTGCCTGTTTCAGTGTGTTCCATGTGGTGTCAGCTCAAATGGTGTCAGTTCCAGTTTGATTAGGCAAACATATCACATGAGAGAAAGGCATTTCTATTTCTATGTTTTGTTTCTTTTATTTAGGTGAAAACATGTCTCATTACACCAGTGTTCATCTTAACACCATAAAATTGCATGGTGTACTTGCTGTTGTACACTAGCAGCTCAGCCTTTGTTTCTTGTAAAACTTTTTTGTCAGTAGGAAAATATTATTTACTGCTGAAAAAATGCTAATATTGCTTTGCTTTTTCTGGGACAGAAAGGAGGTGAAAGAACAGGGAAAGGTGGATTGACAGTGATCATCACAGAATTTGGGAGATGAAGGTTGAAAGCACAGAAAGTTGTATTTTTTATCAAAATTCCTGCTTTGTATTTAGTGGCCTTTTGATATTTCATGACTGGGGCTCAGTATGTACAGTTATTACTTGTGCCCTGTTTCAGTGTTGAGAGCATTCAGACAGAGGGTGACGAAGGTGAGAGAAGGAATGAAGTCAGTCTTTACAGAGAGAACAGAGGAAGCATCTGCAGTACAGTATTTTCAGGTGAGTACTTGTGTCTCTTTGCAGAGGTTTGGTTTGCTTGAGTGGAACTGAGACTCCTCTCTGACAGTCCTCGCACTGCAGACATGGCATCTAGGTTTAAACTTGCCAGATATTCAACCTGTTGGATGTATTACTTTGGTCACAACCAACTCAATTTTGTAATTTTGGGTTGTGTTCTCTCTGAATCTGTAACTCCAACCAGATCTTTTCATCAGTTCACTTAAACGCAACTTTTTCCATGATCCTAAATAGATGTGGTTAAGTGGTGTTGATTGTAGTAGAAAGAACAGTATCAGCTGCCAATGCGTTTAAACAGGTATAAACATAGACGACTGGAAAGGAAAGATCTTTGAGTTTTTTGCTCCATCAGATCTCAGTAGGATCTACCCATGGTGTTGGTGGTTTGATTGATAGTAAAAGTTTAATTGTTGATTGTGTCAGCACCTGTATAGAAGATAGCAGTTGTTCTGTTTGATGGCAGGTTAGCAGAATTAATATTATTGTTATATGCATTCTGTTTCAGTTTTATGGATATCTGTCACAGCAGCAAAACATGATGCAAGATTACATACGTACATCAACGTACCAGAGAGCTATGCTGGCCAACTTGACAGATTTCCATGACAAAGTAAGCAGGCATTCTTATCACTGCATTATCTCACAGGGAACATGAGCTGCTGTTCAATACTTCATCAGTATTTTCACTTTGACTCATGGATCCTAAAGATGCTTTAATTATTGGATGTTGTTGGTGCCAGGGATTGTACAATAAAAATCCTTTGTGGCAGTACACAAAGCAGCCTTTTCTTTAGAGAAGGTCTATAACTGGTATTCATCTAGCTATGTGAATCGACACATATTTATCTTGGATGTCCAGCAGTGGTAGTATCTAGACCATTTCTGGTAAGCCGTCATTGTAAGATCACTCATGGATATGTAATTATTAATTTTTTGTTGTGATTATCTTGTGACAATCTGCACATCCCAAAGGGGGGTTGTATTTGCTGGCTAATGTTTTTTTTTTTTTTTTTTAATGTTTCAATCAGGTTGTCTTAGATGTAGGTGCTGGCTCAGGAATATTGTCCTTCTTTGCTATTCAAGCAGGAGCTAAAAAAGTTTATGCCATAGAGGCCAGCAGTATGGCTCAACATTGTGAGGTAGGTGACATATATGGAAGTTCAGGGCCAAAGCTCTTTATTGTCAGTTAAATGTGAGTTCAATTCTGGTTTCTTTGCTGTTGAATTTTAGATCACAAAGAGCAGTGCGCTTTCTACCATGCCAAATGAGGGTCTGTAGGGCAAAAAAAACTGAAAGACTTACATTTATTTCGGTATATTCGGGAAGTTTATACAAAACATTTAATACGTTTGAAAAGGTGTTGCACTTTCATACCAGCTGATATGCTCTCTGTCCATCGGTACACATGAAGTCAACCTGACACACCCTTTACCTAGAGTCCAGACTCGCCCTGCTCCTTCTGCCAACCAGTGTGCATAAATTCAGGGGTGTGTCAGCTGCTTCACTGTGTTTGAAATTTGCTGGACTTCTGGGGTTTAACCCTAGCACCAAACCATCAGCCAAGGCCCTTGAGAGAGTCCAGTGATATTGCGCTAAAATGCATAAGTAAATCTTGATTTAAAGCAAACTAAAGCTGCCTGACACCAGCACTGTGTACGTCTAATAGATGTTCTTCATGGGCAGTATTTCGGAACACTCAACCTAGCATTTGGGTTAGAGTTACTGGCAGGATTAGAAAAGAGAAAGTGTGCGAAAGAATTTTTAGACAGTATCTTGAGGATAATGATAATATTTAGGAACTGTACCAACTTTGCTTTTCCTTCTTTATTCCAACCCTTAACTGTAAATCAAGACCTAGATGAGAAGATCTTGGATATTGCCTGTGAAATTTGCCCAGAGTTGGGGGTTCAATCTGAGCGAACACTCTGTTCTCATTTCTGTCTTTTGAGATTAAAACATTGATTTTATTGCCAGGCTCTTGTGCGGCACAATAACCTGAGTGATCGCATCGTTGTCATCCCTGGCAAGGTAGAGGAGGTGGATGTGCCAGAGAAGGTCGACACCATCATCTCAGAACCTATGGGCTACATGCTGTTTAACGAAAGAATGCTTGAGTCATATCTACATGCCAAGAAGTGGCTCAAACAGGATGGTAATTTGATATGTCTTATTCGTGTCAGAAGGTGAAGATGGATTTAAAACCCTGGGTTGGTTGAGTTTAGTGAGATACACTATACATTGGAGCTCCGCTAACACATGTACCCTTAGGTCCAAGCAACTGAGAATGTAATATCAGAGCCTTTATGTTATCTAGAGTGTTCTTTATGTAACAAAGCTGTTGAATTAGAGTGTGCAGAGCAAGTTATTGTGTTCAGCAGTACTTGTGTCAAAAAAGTTTGATCGTATATGGGATTGAAAGCAAAATTCTGAACATTAAAGTTTGATTTTAATAATAAGGCCAAGTGAAACCTGAATGAAGAACGAATAATATTCAGCATATACTCCACAGAACAATTTGTCTAAGCAAGATACCATTCTCAAGAAATGGTAGACTGCTCTTTGTTCTTCAAGTATTTCAAAGCGTAAGAATTCTTTAATATGTATTTGTGTGCAAGACATCTGGGGTTAATTCCTGTAAGCGGTCATGAGAATGAACCTGACGTAAAGATTCCTAGCAGGTTTATCTTTCCATATCCAGGTCGTATGTTTCCTACTCAAGGTGATCTTCATATTGCACCCTTTACCGATGAAGCATTATACATGGAACAGTATCAGAAAGCTAATTTCTGGTAAGTTTGCACAGTTATAAGTGATTTACATTTACAACATTTTTTTCTTTGAATAATTAGGAAGAAGTAATCATGAAGAAAGCAAGGTGATGAAGCATTTCCAGAGAAAAGATGTTATTTGTGGACCCCTCTGTAAATTGTGGGTTTCGAATATGCTTATCTTGGATATACTCCTTACTTGATGCAGTTTTCATGTTGTGTTAAAACATTTCAACAAAAAAATGTTTTTGGGGTAATGACTTTTTGCTATGTGACATTTATCTAAGGGCTCAGTAGTGGTTAGTGAAAACTTGATGAAGTTGACAGGGAAAACAACACGTAAGCATGCAAGTGAAGATTTAAAATATGTGCCCACCAAACTTAGTGTTTTCACGTTTTGTGTTAAAAGCTCTATGTTTCTATATTTCAGGTATCAGGAATCATTTCATGGTGTGAATTTGACCTGCTTGCGGTCTGCTGCAGTACAGGAATATTTTAAGCAGCCAATAGTTGTAAGTATTGTCCCATATATCTTATGAATGCTACTCTACAAAGATCTCTTTAATTTTAGTGATAGGAAATTTATTATCAGATTTCTTACTTTTAGGACTGCCATGAAGATAAAGGTACAGTCTATTTGTTGTACTCATATATGCCTGTTGATTGAGAAGGGAGATGTCAGTCACCCAGCTGATGAATTTTAAGCAGACCAAATATCCATGAGCTGGTAATGTAACAAGATAATTAGCTCCATTTCTGGGTTTGAACTGTTTTATTCACATTTTGCTTTAAACCACATAACAATTAAATTTAAAACTCTGTATGAGGTACTTTACACTAAATATTGGTTATATGCAACATTTCTAGTGCTTACCACATCATTTTCTGACCCATGGCTTCAGTTTGGTGGGTACGAATTCAAAGATGTCACCAACTTGTGTCGTACTTATGCTGAAATACTGGCTTGTAAATGACAGATCACAAGGTGGACAAGAAATATGTTGTAGTGTTAGCACTAAATTGGGGACTGAAAGGTTATCCGCAAGGAATTTCATCAGTCTCCGTTTTTTTTGGTGTTTTTTTTGGGCATGTAGATTATATGGTCAGCTCATTTTATCACATCATATATTCTTGTGTACCCTTTGACTGTTTCTTTCTCTCATAGGACACATTCGATATTCGGATCTGCCTGGCCAAATCGAACAAATATGTCATAGACTTCCAGTCAGCAGATGAGACAGACCTCCATGTAATGGACATACCTCTCACATTCACCATGATGCAGTCAGGCATGGTCCATGGCTTGGCCTTCTGGTTTGATTGTGGGTTTCTGGGATCTGAGTAAGTACATTGATTGACATGGATTTTTATTATGGGTTTTTGCTTATGATATGATAGTAGTGTATCATGAATTAAATATAACAGTCTATGGCATTGTGAAAAGAATGGGGCAAATAATATCGGATTTCTTTTTAATCCTTTATCTTAATTAAGTAAAAATATGGATAACTGCAAAACAAATCTGATTAATAGGAAATAATAAGATGGTATGGTCCTTTTTAAATATCTATTTCTAACTATACCTCATTAGCAATGTCAGATAATAGTCCCACCTCCCTTTTGCTTCTCGCCTTTGCATTCTTTCTTTTTATCAGTATGCTCTCAAAATTTCTGGATCCTTTGCATTTTAATTTGTTATGCACTTTAAAAGCCTTCCATGGGTCCTTAAGTCATGTACATGACTAGCCAGTTTGTTCAATCAGGGACATCTGTATAAGGCTGTGCGCTTTCTTATCCTGACAAATTGCTACTTTTATGTTTTTGTCAGATTCAAGTTCCCTAATTATGCAGATGAACAGCTTGTGTTTCAAATTGATGGGTGCAAAGGCCTTATCTGTCTTATATAATATATATAATGGTACCATCTTTGAGCAAGCACCTGTCAAAATTTTGTGGGCATCACAGAGACACTGTAACTTCAATGATATTGTATAAGAGCAGTTTGCAGGATAGTACTTTAGGATTGGGATTTTTGTCATTTTCTGATCTTCTCTTTTGCCTCATCATTTCAAGTCCTACAAGTGGTGAATAAGTCATTCCTTCCATACTCTTCAGCTACTCAGTGTGGTTAAGCACAGCTCCTACGGAACCGCTAACCCATTGGTACCAGGTTAGGTGCTTGGTACAGACGCCAGTATTGGTAAAGCAAGGACAGACGCTCACAGGCAGGGTCAGGCTCTGCAGTAACACCAGGTACATCATCTGTTTGTCAGTTCACAATTGTGTGTCTTTACAAAGCTTTGTGCAGCATAGCATGATGATGCAGTCTTCTGTAATCCTTGTTGTAGATTCCCCAGGATGAAGAATTGCATTTACTTTGTTTACTTTATTGGCTGTTTAAATAGTCTTAAAAAATTTCAGTAATGCGGTCTAGAACCTTCTCTTGGGTTCTATATTCCATTAACTTTTTAGATTATAAGAATTTGGATATTGGCCTTTGTCAGTTTCTTTCATGGTACTGTTCTGTCTTAAATTTTGCTTCAGGGTTTTGATCTTTGTTTCATTTCTCAGACAAAGTTATGATGTGGATATTGAGCTGAACATCCCAGGCACGACAAACAAATCTGTGAACTGTCTTGACTTGAAGAATCCCTTCTTCCGCTACACTGGGGCAGCTCCCACCCCTCCACCAGGGTCAAATCAGTCATCAGCCACTGACTCATACTGGAATAACCTTTTGGCCTCAGGGGACAGTGAGTGCACTTGAAATTTACCAGCATGCACGAATATTGGGACTTTCTGACACATTGTCAGCTATATTTAGAAGATTTTCTATGTCTGTATGACAGAATTCTTCAACTTTGCCCAAGGGATAGGTGGGTTCGTGATAGGTACAGAGTTAGGGAAGAGAAAGTGCACTTGGGAGAGTCCTCATATAGTATTTTGTGATTCTTTTTGTAAAGTTAATCCTGTAATTAACCCTAACCAAGCACACCTTAGAAAGCCCCAGGATTTTACCAAAGGGACAAAGAAAAATTTGTAAACAGGGGTGACACTATGCCAAAATTCAATATTTTACAGTGGGTTACTCAATTGCAGTCTTGGCTGAAACCTTTGCTAGTGCATTAGAAATATGAAGACAGATACCAAGCCTTGTGGGTAGATTTGTGGTTGTGGGAAAGTGTGCTTTATGTGAGTGAAAGAATGTGATATGGTATGAGGCGTTTTTTGGGAGATATAAAAGTATTCACATGTAGTTTGACCAGGGCATCACAGTTGGTATAAATGCTGCATTAAAATTTTTGTGCTGTAATTCTGTATGTTGATCCTATAACTTGTGAAAGGCTGGACATTTTGTGATATTCAAGTTGTGTCACCTTCCTCTGTGTCATCCATATTACACTGATCTTAAGTTAATGACTGATCTATGCATTAAGCATCAGTGAAATATGTTTTAGGGCACCAAGAAGGTTACACAGTAGCACTGAGCAGAAGAATAAGATCACATATCCCCGCTAATTTTTCAGTTGAGTTTGTGAAACATCTCATTTCAGCAGCACAGCAGCAACAGCAGACATATGTAAACGGGTTTGTGAATGGCATAGTGGACGTGGGCCAGGTTCTGGTTCATCAGCAGCCACAGTTAGTTCAGCAACAGCAGCAGGGAGTGGTGCAAGGAAATCTCATTGCAATGTGTAAGTACAGAGCTGCTGCAGGAAACAGTTGACATATGGGGTCCATTATACTCTTCTTGTTCTTGAGTGTAGATATATTTTGACTGTAGGTTTTCAGCATTTTCTCTAGGTCATATGCGATGGGGTGACATTCCTCTTCTTGTCATAAATTTTGTTTGGCAGGAGGGAATCTTAAATTTAAGAGGTGAATCACTTGATTCCACAGTTTGGAGAAAACACTGGGTTCTCAAGGGAGAATTTGAGATATTTAGCTAACATGCCTGAGACTAGTCTCTCACATATTTGACCGAGACAGACTGAAAATCAGGTTTTCGTGATTACTGTGCAGTGTTAGTTGCCCTACAAAGCGTTGATTTATAAAAGATGTTTAAAACAATTAAAAGTGTATCCATTGGGAGACCTGTTATCTATATACAATATTCATTCTAAGAAGCCTTTTTTGTCCTTCCTACAAAGCTTTTTAATTCAACTTAAAAGACTTTTTAGTTCATTCTAAAAGCCTTTTTAGTTTATCCTGAGAAGTTTTTAGATTTAATCATGAGAGTCTGTTAGTCCTTCATAAAAGGCATTTTTGTTATTTCTAAAAGGCTTTTTAGTTTATCTCAAGGGGCTTTTCAGTTCATCATGAGAGGCATTTCAGTTTATTGGCCCCCAAATGAGAAATTGGAACTCACATGGTTATTTTTTTCATTGTTACTGCATAGGCTAGTAGTCAGAAATTTTTTTTTTTATGCTTTGTTTTGACCAGTAGATAGTAAACAAGAATAAAACTTCCAAGCAGAATGATTCACTTTGTTAAGCAAAACCTAAGTATAAATTATCTTAATTTTGACTGTTAGGCTGCACATGTATTGCAGAGCTTGAAAATGGCTAGTTTTTCTCTCAGTGCCTTTCAGAAAACTGAAATTTTGTCCATTATTTTTTTGTGCATCACCACCGCTATCTCATTGATTCAACACGACTTAGTGTCTTCTCTCCATCTCTCTTGCCACCATTCATATATGTGTAAAAAGATCATGAATCAGTGGAATGTGCTCTGGTGGTATATGTCTCCACAGGGCAACTTGTCATTTCAGAGATTTGGGGTTTTTATTTTTTTGGATTTATTAGAAATATGTGGAACCAGGACGTTTTTAATTGCTATACATCGCTCAGCTGTGGGAAAAGTGAGCTAATATCTGTGTGCGATGGGAGGTCACAAGAACTTACAGCATGTCCATGCTATCCTTGCACTGAAGATCATTGCTAAAGGAATAGATTTTATTGGTCTTCACCAAACCATGGCAACAAAATGCGATATGTTATGCTATTCTCATGTATCTATTAAGTTTATGCGATTTATAAAATGATAATATATCACAATTTTGTGAAGTAATATCAAGTCAGTTCTTATAGCATGATGACTGCATTTTAAGTGAATCATTCTCTGCTGGGGAAGATTTCTTTGATGTGGTAGGGACATCAAATTTGTTAATCAGTAAGTCTATTCTATTCGTTTTATGTCAAAAATGTTGGTTTGAATGAAATGTGTGTCCACTTGAAAGTAGATTACAAGTCATTGGCAGAAAAGTTTTTCCATGTTTTCTGTTGGCATATTCCTTGATATATGTGTGTTAGCAAACATGTCCCATTAAGGAGTGAGAGCAGAAATCATAGTGTATTGCCTTAAATTAAAATTTAGGATGGAACCATCTGCGGTCAAATTGGATTTCCTTTTCATGGCTTCTTATGACCTACATGAAAACCCTTTCTAACTAACACACTGTATCCGTGACCTCACAACTGTTTTCAAGCTTTTATTTTTCACAATAGTCCTCATATAAGTTCATTCGGTATTTGATTGATCAAAATTCAGTATGATGTGAAAGAGTGAAATGGATTAAGATTTCAACAGTATGTTACGTTGTTTTTAGTTGTGCAAAGGAACCAAACGGACCGGGATTATATTTTAGCAATGCCCCACTCTCCTCAAAAAACTTAACCAGAATGTTTAGGAAATCCCCTCTTTTTTTTTTTTTTCGTAGGAGAAACTGAATCACTTTCTTGAATTTCCTAAAATTTCATCAGTCATGTTTCAATCAACAGCATGCTTGTGAAATTTTGGACAACACTTTGGACGTACAGAATGGTGCTCCCATTGTGAGAAATGTGTACTGCAAGTGAGAGATTCAAGGAATAAAATTGTTTTCTTTGCAGCATTTCTCATCTTTTTTCATTAATAAAAATGGAAAGTAAATGTTTCTGTTCAAGAATTCTTGTAATGAACTATTCAATTGAAAATTATGTGCTTATTTTAAGTCTATCTGAAATTTCCAAGCTAACAATGGAACTTGAACTTCTTTGGCTTTGCAGCCCAAGTCGCGCCAATAAATCCTGGTAGTATACCTAGTGTGGGCACCATCACGTCCAATGCCAATGCTCATCGCACATCCATCGGTGCTGGTATCAGCCCTATCAGCTTCTCTCAATCTCAGGTACCTTGTGTTTGCATTCAACGTTTCATTTTTCCACACGAGTTAATATTTTTTGCTCCAGAGGCTGTCTGTAGAAGAGCATGTTTGAAAGTTACAAAATCTGAGCTCAGCTATTGAAATCTCCCCCC
>JAWQUT010000077.1:900645-919136 GCA_033807755.1 Ellobium chinense | reverse complement strand
AAAAAAACATCACCAACATAGATTTTATACTTGCTCCTTCTAATTTACTTGGATAATCTCACTAACTTCAATGGCTGTCTGTCTATTTTACCAGTCCAAATGTGACTGTTTGATGGAATTCACATATTGAATTGTAAGGTTCACATTTTTTGAGGGACCTGGTGAATGCACAAGTGGAGAGAGTCAATGACTATATCTTACAGTCACGGCACCTGGCATGCTTCTGTTGCTCTTGTAGAACCTCATACACCACCCTGTGCATCAATGCCCACATTGTTGGAAATTTCACTGGTCACAAATTGAAACATCTGTAACATTATGATAGATAACATTGTGTGAATCGGCCTGATGTGGTCCTGTAGTTCCAAATCGAGAATAAAGTAACTTTTATGTGACATAAGCAATGTTTCTTTGATTTTTTCCTTTCTAATGTTCTTATTTGTGATTAGAATGGTGTTATTTTTGTTCCTGTGCTGATTGTATCTCATTCTTTAAAGATTTTCAAAGTGTACATAATTATGACAATAATAAGGGGAGGTAATTTCAACGCCTTGTTACGCTGACTACAAAGGTCTGCTGCTCATGAAATGGTCATATTTCATCTTCCCACTCAATACCCTTTCAGAAAATGTATGACACTCCACTATTCGCAATACTTTATTTTTGCTCAAATTTGGGAAATGTGTGTGACCACAGTTGTGGAACCTGCCATATATACTGTAACAATCATACCCTGGCCGCAAAGTCAAGAGACAGACTACAATTCACGAAGATGGCTTTACTGGGATAACCCATGCTCATTGAAAGCCGATGGTATTTAACCTCATTGGCTAATATATTTCTGGAAGTCTTTATTCCATTAATACATAAAGAAACAAAGGGATAATATGCCTGCCACACTTCCAAATGTCAAAATCTCACAAGACTTGGTCAAAGTTAACAATTCGGTGGAGATTACTGATTACTCACAAATAGAGAGAACTTCCACTGCACATCACATTTCAGAATGTTATCTCCCTTGGTTCATATTTCTCCAGTGAATTCATCTGCACAAGGTGGGACTCTTTCATGTTAATTAGAGCCTAGTGTCTGCCACCTACGCTATATATACAGTATATACATAATACTGTACAGTGTATTACAGTCGAGCACAGAAAACTCGGACACACTAATTTCGAATTCACGGAAATGTCGAACGCTGTTATCGGCCCCTCAACACGCATTTCTCGAACGATTTCGTCATCATCTACCCGATCTCAAAGCGGCGAAATGACCGAAAAAGCCTTTCTTTGTCTGGCGTTGCTCGTCCCAGTGTTAGTGATACGGGAAAGGTGTGCGGGAGTGCCGTGGTAATGGGCCAGGGATCAAGACAATGCTTTGTGTGGCTCTATTGAATCAGCGGGAGGGGGGTGATGTAGTGATTGAGCATGCAGAGCGACCTGGCGGGTGGTGGACTAGGTCAAAACACGCTGCGATAAATTTTATTGCGTCGAACATGACACGATGCGCATAGAGTGACGTGGCGGGGCGATAGGTAATAGCAGACCGGCAATAGTGCCGCTCCTAATTTCTTTCTTTTCCTCGAATAACGTCGAACACATCAGGATTACACTTATGCACCTAAGTTCGATCTACTCTGACGAAATCAGGTGATTTTCGTCTTCTGTTCATTAAATTCAGTTTGTTTGTCATGATTTTATGTGGAACGTCGGAAACAGGGAAGGGTGGTCATTCTAATTATGTTAAGATCAGAGCAGATTAGTGTCGTGTGGTTATCTCCCCTTACCAGTCCCTCTAGTCGATGGTATTGTGAAAATATTGCCGTCACCGGAATCTCGAATTACGGAAATCTCGAACACTTTTTTCGATCCCGGAGAAATTCGAGTTTTCCGTGCTCGACTGTATTTTCAATTTTTCTTGTCTCTCATAAAAACAACAACACAACGGCTCTCTGTATCGATTGATGCATCAAAAAATAGGCCTGTATGTAGACAGTAATTGTCCAGTGATGACCATGGAAAGTAGAGGAACGCTTTGCGGCAAAGCATATGATCGGCTTTAAAAATAAAAGTCTTGCTCTTCTCTCCCCTCTACCCCTCGGACCCGGCCCATCCCTGACCACACTGCTCTACAAAGGCTCCTTATGTAAGCGAGGCGGTGCCCAAATGAATAAGCAAAAAATGAGCATCAAGGAAAGCCTAGAGTAAGGTTGTACTACTGTAGTACAGTATTATTATCATAGACAACCTCCTTTTTAATTTTTTTTTATCTTCGGGGCCAGCTAGGTAATAGAAACCTTATTTTTTTTTTTGGCAAGCTTTCGTATGGTTGTATGCCACCTGAGTAGACCAACCTTCCTATCTGGAAGGTGTTATATCACTTGAGTCCCTTTCCTGGATCTAGGTATTTATATTTGTTTCCTTTTCCCTATTAGGTAAATGTGAATTTCATTGTGTTAATGAAACGCCTTCCTTCCTCATTTGTAATGCAAGGATGGATGTATGACCTATTCCGTACAGCAGTACCGGTAATATCACAACGTGAGTGTTCTCATGCTCACCTACTTTCTAGACTGTTCCATTTACTTCATAATTCAGTGGAATCTGTCTAAAGTGAAATTACTGAAACTGAAAACCCTGATCAATGGGATTATCATACTGAAAACAACGTATCCTTGTCCAGCACTATTCACACTTCATAAAAAAGCATCTGGTGTATGACCAAAACAATGCATGGGTATTAAACCGCTGACAGAAAGAGTGTAAGAATAAAATGTTTGTACCAAAAACAGCGCATTGTTATCCCACAGCCAATCGTGACAAGATTTCCATCTGATATTCTTATTTATCAGATATTTTTTTAAATTACTGGCTGGGAAGTAAACACTGTCTGGACTGTGTTTATTTACTTTTATTGTAGTTTACTGGCAATAAAGATGAACTTGAAAGCATGTAAGAAATTATCTGTATGTGGTACAGTATAAACTTTCTAATCAGCCCAGTACTGTTAGTGTTATGGAGGTTTTTGTGTTATTGTATAGCTGTGCACTGCTTCCATAATTATGGAGCCATACATCTTGATCAATACAAAAGTGACAACAACTAGTCTTCCTGACTGCGACCAGGAAATTTTAAAAGCCATATTGTATATTATACAATATGGCTTTTAAAATTTCCTGATATACTAATATAGGCCAGTCGCCGGGGTTCTCAGGGCAGAAGACAATCAAAAGGATTATGCAGGTGTATTACTGAACATGGCGGTGTTTAAACTTCTTAGTAATCTTAGTAACAATCTCCATCACAGTTTATCAAAAAATATGTTCCTGGGTATGGCTAACTGACACAGGTCATATGTATTAGATGCCACATTGGCCAACCGCCAGGGGTCCCCTTTGCTGAAGACAAATGAAAGGGATGACCATATTGAACACAATGCACTGGTGTCTAGCATTGTTTGCACTTCACAAGGAAGTTTCTAGTTTAAAAGTGATGACAACTAGTCTTCCTGGTTGCAGCCAGCTACCTGGGAGTACATTTTAGAAACCTTGTTTTAGAAACCTTGTTTCACTGAATGTCTTACTGGTTATTCCTTAATGGTGTGCTTGGCGGTGACGATCAAAGAAATTACCTTACTGAACGCCACACACCACGGAATCCAGCTTTGATCACCCTACATAAAAACACGCCTCAACAATAAGTGATGATTGGGCAGGCAACTGAGAGTCCCAGACAAATTTTACGTCAACAAGCACAATTTCACTGGGATTATAAGAGAATTTTAAAAAATAACCGAAAAGTTGTTATGACCATTTAAGGAGTAGGCCTACACCTGTTACTCTCTAAGCACAGTGTAAGAAAGTAGATCTACGTATGCGGATTAAATAGAATACAAATATTGTATATCAAAAGACATTTGGTATACAGTATTTAAACTGAAAATGTCTTGTATAGTAACTGGAGGTGCTTTAATGGATACTTGTGACAAAACATACGCGCAGAACTACTTCTGAATATTTGAGAAGCAGGTTAAGATGGCATACTACCTCTAACACACTAGACCTNTGACAACTAGTCTTCCTGGTTGCAGCCAGCTACCTGGGAGTACATTTTAGAAACCCTGTTTTAGAAGCCTTGTTTCACTGAATGTCTTACTGGTTATTCCTTAATGGTGTGCTTGGCGGTGACGATCAAAGAAATTACCTTACTGAACGCCACACACCACGGAATCCAGCTTTGATCACCCTACATAAAAACACGCCTCAACAAAAAGTGATGATTGGACAGGCAACTGAGAGTCCCAGACAAATTTTACGTCAACAAGCACAATTTCACTGGGATTATAAGAATTAAAAAAAAATAACTCAAAAGTTGTTATGACCATTTATTAAGGAGTTGGCCTACACCTGTTACTCTCTAAGCACAGTGTAAGAAAGTAGATCTGCGTATGTGGAATAAATAGAATGCAAATATTGTATATCAAAAGACATTTGGTATATTTAAACTTAAAATGTCTTGTAAAGTAACTGGAGGTGCTTTAATGGGTACTTGTGACAAAACATTTGCACAGAACTACTTCTGAATATTTGAGAGGCAGGTTAAGATGGCATACTACCTCTAACACACTAGACCTACTTAATTATGTGGACTGCAGAAGCATTAAATTGACCCTATCAGTGCACAGTCCTATTTTTCATACAAATTCACATGAGAGACATACTACACCTCCCTTGACAACAAGCTAAAACATGTTTCGCGGATGATTAAGGTACGAGGACATGTGCATTTAGCTTAGAAACAGCAGGTATCAAAGCTGAGATTGGATTGTATTTTTTTTTTATTATCTTTCACATGCTGTTGCATTTGAAAATGGCATAACTCTTCCCCCTGCCACCAATCAAAAACACCATACCTGTATTTTCACTCGACACAATGAATACACAAGTGCAGTTGTCCCATTGAATATAAATGTGGAGTGGTGACTTTTGGACTTGTAACAGCTATAGTCTTTACTCCTGATTGTATTGAATCTACCGATAGCAACAATGGATGCGTGCTTTCCATCATCTCGAGTCTCAGGTGAAACAAAATCTAGATTGGACTGGAAACAGGACACAGAGCATGTGCAATAGATATGGTATACCCTACCACCTTTATAGAGGTTTTATCTCACTCCAAAGGTGGCATACCACCTCTGAAGACACTTCCAAATTTTTTATTTGTTGACTTTTAATTCCCTATTCTCCTAAGTAGTGTTTGTGTCGTCTGAGTTCCAGTATTAAACTACAGAGAAGAAAAGAGGACAAAGAATGACAAGACCATTGTGCAGATAGCAAATTCAACCCGGTCACAAACAGTAAGTTCATTTTAAGTTCTGATGGTAACAAACAGCAATTTTTATTTATGCTTTATATACAGTGAAATGTTCAAATGAAAATTATGGTCTCTGATATGGATGTGAGGTAGCAGCTGCCTTAATGTTGGTCTTGATTGCACTTGGAATCCTTCCTATACCAGTTCCGGGCACTGAAATAGAATAATAGTAATAATGCTTAGGCGTGGCAGCTCAATGTTACAGGAGGCTGATATCAAAACAAATAGAAATGTAAGATGCAGTTGGAAGTAGAGAACATCTACCACTTTTATATCATTACCATTCTGTTCAAATCTTGCATATGTGATATATGTATATACACTAATACAGTACCCTCACCCCAAGCTCAGTAAAATACAAAATCCACAGGACCAGCTGAATTGTTTATCCATAATAAGGAAATATAAGGATAATCAAGACTGCAAAGGGTCACACCTAGATTAGTTAAAAATGTGCGACCTTATCTTCAGTAAGACAAAGATAGAAGTTACTTGTTTCAAGGCTGATTTATTAATTATTGCAATCTGAAAAAAAGATAGTTGGGGACAGAGAACTGTTTAGCAATAGGCATTATGTTTTTTTGGGTTACTGCTAGCTGCATTTTATGATAAATGTAATGAAATATACAGGAAAATGTTTGGACTTGCAACATGTTCTATAAAATCGCTGGTTTTATATGGGGCATTTTTGCAATAAACCCACTGACATGCAAAAAGAACGCACTTGAAAGGTCTGAACAGAATGGTAATGACACACTCTATACTCTATGTATGAATTTCTGACAGCATTTAAGCCAACCTTTCCCCACTTCTGCATAATTTATATCAAATGTGCCAATAGCATATTCTTGCACAATCCTGAGTTGTAGCAAGTCCATCATTACCCTACTATTTCCTCTGTCACCAAAACAAAAGACAAATGACATAAGCCTAAAATATTTTCTTTCAACCACTTGGGGGAAAAAACTCTTTATCAACCCAAAAGTTCTCTCTGCAAACTCTCCTGTTAGAATATTCCTCAAGGCAGAAGACATTTCTCCTATGTGAAATGAGATGCCTGGAACCCAGTATTATTTGGTTACCTTGTGGACTTTGTCTTGTGATACTTTCTTTTCGTGGAAGAGTACAGTTTCTGATATACAGTCGAGTCCGCTTAGCTCCAATTCGCTGGGACCACCCCAATGAGTTGGAGAAATCAGGATTCGACTAACGATTTCCAAGGCGGGTCAACTGTATGCGAGCGAGCCAGCACCCTGGGGAGGTCACGAGGGTAATTCAACAGGGGATGTAACTAAAGATGGCATATTGGGGAAGTATTTTAAATGGGATTATTTCTTTTTCTAAGAAATCGCTCTGAGTAGTAGCTTAATAGATGAAGAGGCCGCCGCTTTTTCAACTTGTACCCGGTTTGTCAAGATCGTAGAAAGCTTGCTAACGGGAACGCTCTATTTCTCAGCTATGACATTCTTCGACATCGCACCTCTGTCGATTTCCTGGAGCATGTTAATATTCGACTCAATGGAAAGAGTCTTGAGGTTTCTCTTTACAGGATCAGAGGAAGCCATTATTTAGAGGACAAATTCGATTTAATTCAAGTTGAAAATGATAAAGATGAATCAACCGTACGCGAGCGAGCGAGCACACTGGGGAGGTCACGAGGGCAGCCTCTTGTTTATTTACCGTCACAGTGCAATGGGCCAGTGTATGTATACCGGTACACTGCTGCCGAGATGTTTAATTATCGATAGATTTTTCAGCCGGGCCCTCCCGCATTCTCTTCCCCCTACTGTCTTATCAGCGGTGGTGAAATACACACGCCCTACTTATTGTGCTACTTATTGGCACTCG
The DNA here is from genome assembly GCA_033807755.1 of Ellobium chinense. NCBI lineage: Eukaryota > Metazoa > Mollusca > Gastropoda > Ellobiida > Ellobiidae > Ellobium > Ellobium chinense. The sequence goes on along the minus strand of JAWQUT010000077.1, from coordinate 911,916 downwards.
CAGTGTCCAGTTTTATTGCCTCTCTCTATCCGCGGCACCGTCTTGTTTGTTTTTCAAGCCGTCGGCGTTGTTTAGTACCACGCGGGGAAGACGCCAGGAGGTGATTTTGCCTCTGTGGCAGCGCTGAGCAGTTGGACTAATCAGAAATGGGCATTAATTACTTCGTCTTATGCAAGGATAATTAATAGACGCAAAGAAGGAAAAAAAAACCATTATTTCTGTTTATTTCGACTAATAAAAAATTGGACGTATCCGGTTTCGACATACATGGACTCGACTGTATGTATTTACAGACTCCTTGCCACACTATTGCCATTTTCTGCTATTTTAGTGGAGTGCTGCTAGTGTTACCCAGGCTGTTGGCTTATTACCGCTGAACTATGTAGTAATGTTGCAGCTGTAATGCTCATCTGCTAAAAGCATGGAAGGAAGTAAATATGTCATCAAGGAAACTCCGCCATTCCTTTTATTGCTTTGTACACAGATATAAGCAGTGATACAAAAGAAAATAACGATAACTTACTCTGGGGTTTCTGTGGTGGAGGCTGCTGTTGCTGCTGCTGTGGGGGCATGGGTCCCATTGAAGGACCTGGCCCCATTGGCCCTTGAGGATCAGGTCGACGAAGTCTCATCCCTTTAGTTATGGCTGCGATGAGTGTGGCTGTCTCTTGTGCTGAAGATGTTTGTAATGGTGCATTCTTCTGGCCAGAATCTTTGTCCCAATCATCACTAGATGCATTTATGATGTCTAATATATTACTGGTTATCTTGTTTAACATTGTCAACTGTTTCTGAGCTGCCTCTGGCGTGATGGACGAGGCCTTGACACTTAACACCTGGACTTTCTCCTCAACCTCTGGCTCGGGTTTTGTCCTAAGATAGTCTGGGACCACCTCATGATTGAAAGCCAGCACACGACCTTCTGTCAGTTTCTGAAAGAAATAAGTTTTACAATAATAAAATATTAAGAAAGCATTCTAGTTGTTTCTTGTCTTCATCCTATTCTTTCTGACATAAATGACTTGCATCCAGCACTCTGGAAACTGAAAGTAAATTTCTCTATTGTAAGTTGTCACAGTCACATAATGTATGTTGTACCTTATTACATCTGACATTGGGAGTCCTAGGCCTGATAGCTTGTTCACTGACGTCTCCTTGGCGAGCCTGCTACAATATCGTTTCAAGTGACTATAAACTTGTGTCAGCTATGGACAAACTAAACCTTGCTTATAATGAATAAATATTTTTTCATCATTACTTTCAATTAACTAGATTCCCCTGCAGTGTGTAAGCACAGCTCCTATTATCCTTTATGTAACAGATTGCCCACCATCATCTGCTCCCAAGTTTTATTCCATTGCCCATTATACATGGAAAAAAAAATACTCTTTCTTTAAGATGTCTATGCTGATTTTGAATGAGTTGTGCCCCTTGACTTAGTATTTAGAATAAAGCAAAAGGTTTTTAAACTGGTGATTGGAGGGTTAACAATATCTCTTCCTTTCATTATTCTTATCACTTCTGTTACTGAAGAAAACAATATACTGTAACTGAATTAAAAAAATACAAAAACAAAAAGCTCTTCCCAATACCTCCAGGTGTGGATCTCTGTCTGGTGACAAGAGAATAGGGAACAGGACATAATTTCTCAACAGTGGCATTTTCTCTGTCTTCAGCAGGCGCTTTATAGTGCTGAGTCCTGAAGAGAGGACACCAAAGTGCTCCATCATATTGGGCCTGAAGATATGGAAAAAAAAAAGATCAAATTACTGTTTCAAGATATTACAATGGGAACCACAGACATCAATAAACCTACACATCTTTCATGTCTAGTACTTGAGTGAGCTGAAAATGCAGTCGAGTCCACCTAATTCGATCTTAGATTAATGGAATTTCCCTTAAATTGAAGGCAAATGGTTATAGATTTTTTTTTCTTCTTTGTGTATAGTAAAAGTATTCTTGTTAGGTGTAATAATACAGGGTTGAAACGGAGCACTACATACAGGGGGTCAAATAGGATAAAAGGGGGAAGTGCTCAAGAAGACAAATGCAGAGAGAAAATGAAAGAAGGAAAGAAACTCATGTGGTGGGAATCGAACCCGCGACCTCTGCGTCGGCACCCATCGCCTCGCTGTCAGTTTGGAATCGGGTAGACGTCTATACACGACCACGCTGTCACTCGTGTCTTCTTGAGCACTTCCCCCTTTTATCCTATTTGACTCCCTATTCTTGTTATTCGACCTCGGCATCATGGGTTTTCTTTCATTCAAATGGACTGAGGCTGTCACACCTACAAATTTGCCTTCGCCTTCTTTCCACAACATGCAAAACCACAGTAAACGGCCAGGCATGAAACAAAGAAGTTAGTGCCTGAGGGCATGAAGATGCCAATCGCACCTGGCATATAAATCTAAAACAGCAGAAAACTGGCTATGGGGGAAGGGGGGGGGAAGGGGTTGAATCTGATTTCAAAGGCTTAGATAGGTGCAAAGACATTTGTAGACTCAGATTAGCTGATGTTTAGCCACTCACATATAAAATCTGTGGTTGTTGCTAGGTGGGTAAGGTTACCCTGTTTACTGAGTGAAAAGGCATAAAATATTAGATAGCCTGCTTCACTGCCTAAGTTCTTAAAATCTAATTCGTTTAGGGGCATTTTTCTTTGTGTCAAAATTTGGAAGAAAAAAACTAAACGTGTGGAAAGTATTTTGGTTTGGGACCCCTGGATAAATTAATGAGAGGTTTAAAGCCTTATATTATAGTCAACAGTGAAAAAAAACATTGGCATCTTCATACATGAGAGGGCAAGAGTTGGTAGGTACTTTGGGTGCGTATTATACAGCGGCGGTGTCGGGCGGAAGCACACGGGTAAAAAAATCGATCGATAATCACACATTCGGTGACATGGCACTATATGATGTACTAGTTAGTACTACCGTGGGTCTACATGTGCTACTGTTCAAATACCATTGGTTTTCTAGCCCTAGGTCTATGATATCGCGCTACAGAAAACGTGACTGAGCGTGACAAAAGAAAACCTGGAGGACCATCTATCATTTATTGCCAGCAGACAGCACAAGCAACATATATATACCATATACCCTGATAAAACAGAGTAAACAATAATAGCAAATCTCTACAGAGTAGGCTGTATCAGGCTTTGTAACATTGACTGAGATGACGAAAAACGCCGAAAGCATGCATCAAACGATCAAACTTAATGATTTCTAAGAAAATCAAATTAATTTTGAGATAGAATGAGGGCAGTAAACCTTCTATGCCAGTCTTTACTCGAAATGTTTGGGCTTTTCTTTTTGTCTGAACTCACCCAAACTTACCAGCGCCACAAGGTGAGTACTAAGTACTACTCACGCTCAGCTCAGTGGCACAGTATTGAGGGAGGGAGGGAGGCAGGGACAGATGATGAAGTGACACTTTTTTTTTTCCTAACAGGCCTCCTCATGGCTATTGCTACTCAAACACTACTGATCAAAACAGCCTTTTTCAGGGCTCGCAAAATTTAAAAAAAAAAAAAAAAAGCCAAGGCCGGAAAGGGGTGACCTTATTAAAATTTTCCCCCTGCCATGGAGATGATGTAACCATGAATCAGAATATCATGGCTGTACCAGTATTATCCTCTATGAAATCCTAAATCCAATTCAGTTAACTCGAACCCCCTATGACGGTCCCAGCGAAATCGACTTAAGCAGACTCCACTGTATTTGAACTCATGTGATGCTTGCTTTCAGATGTTTCATTTAACACGTTTTTCACAATATCCTGGGGACTGATCTCATTCCTTAGGACGTACAAGCGTACTTTGATTTTCAGAATAATGCTAGTTTTCATAATTCTTTGCAGTCAGTGAAAATGAGTTACCAGGCTCTGATGGTGATAGGGGCCAACTAATATATCAAATTCTGTTTGTTGCAGAAACTGAGAGTGAAATAATTTCTGTACACAAAACTCTTGATTTCATTTATGATTTTCTAAGAGTATTTTCCACTGCATGGGGGTAACCTTCTACTGCTTCGAACATCTTGGGCCAAAATGATGGTAGGTCGAAATTTAATTCACTTAATGAAAGCAGACACATTAAAGTTTCATATGAAAAACGTTTTTCCAAAACTCAGTAAATGCACTTTTGTTGAAAAAAGAGTTGGTGGTGTAGTCAAACATACATTTCTGTATTCAAAACCTAAATGAGTTCAAAATCCACCACACTCCTTCAATTTTTTTATCATTAACAGCAAATAAAAATATGTGTGTGAAGAGCAATTACCATAATGTTATTTCCCTTTAATTCAAAACAATTCAGAAATCACATCCTGAATTTTGGAAAAACGCTCTTCATATTATATCAGTAACGTTATTTTGTTGAAGAGTGACTTCAGCCTCAGACTGCAAGACCTACTGATAAGGTGTTTTCATAATAAGGATGCTCAGTTGTATTTAAAACATTACATATTTCACCATTCACAAGTGTGGTAAGAAAAGTCACTACCTCAGCCCAAATTTCCTCTTTCATATCAATATCATTGTTACACAGTGGATTACTTAGTTGTCTCTTGCGTCATCATGCCTTCCTGATCCTTTTTTTCCCCTGAACTCACTGACATCTCTGTCCTTGTGGGTGTAACATCCTGATCAGTTTTATTCTTATCACCAAATTACTTTTCTTTATTGCCTTACTCAGTTACTGGTTATATTATCCACTTTCAAAACTTATCAAGTATGATAGAATGAAACATAATAATGTACCATGATATGTTTTGGTAATCATTCTCCAGTTTGTAGATAAAACCAGCTATGCTCTGTTTCAGCTCCCTCACTCGCTGGATGAGATCATCCAAAGACGCATCCAACTGCTTTTCCTCTTTCTGAAAATAAAAACCAGTAATATGTCATGACGACACTACATTTTCATTTGAAGTCAACAAGCAGTAGGATAAGTGCAAGCCCAGATTATCCCATCCTGACAATATATTATAAACACAGTCAAACAAAAAATGAAATTTGAACATTTGAAATTTTGGCGTGATAATTTTTTTTGCTAACTCTCCGGATAGGACCTCTCTTGAATCAGTACAGTTCAGGTAGTCACAGATTCGGTGAATTGTGTAAGTCTAAATGAACTTTATCATTACTACTAGCAGTGCTGTCCCAAGAGAGAGCCATCGCACTGCACTTCATTATGAAGGAATGTAAATATTTTGATTATTTCCCTTACAAAACACATCATTAGGACAATTCTGTGGTGTTTCAGGGCACTAGTGTGGAAGTGTGCTCCTGACTAATGCATCGATACATATCGATTTATAAAATCAAAAGCAGCGCCCACTCAAAATATTTGTTACTGAGTCCATAATAACTGTATCGAATCTGTAACAACATTGCTGTAAATTCTTGGCCAGTTATCGATGTCAGCAGTCCTTTATTCTGTGTTTGTTGCATTTTGAAACAGAAAATTAATAAATAAATTTGCTTGATAAAATCATTCTTGTTATTGGAATCAAATGTAGTCTCTCTCACTCCCTTTTTCTCTCTATCTGTGTATCTAAGTGACTATCTCACAGGATGACCTGTCAAATCAGTCAAATCTTTGTCCAAATTCATATTTTATTTCATCAATCACAAGTACATCCCTAAATACCCAAGCATCAAATCCATCAGTACAGATGTTTTAGAGTGCAGCTCTACACTTACTTTGGGGCTGCTCAAAAAAAAACAAAAAAATAAAGTCGTTGAAGAAACATCCAAAGAATTCTAAGAACTTGGTGCTGTCTAAGTACTTGAATATATTATATAAGTCCTACATGTCCACACATGCACAAAACTGCGATATGCCAGATTTGCTACTGCAAATCAAAACATTTATGATATTAGACTTATTTAAATAAAGACTCGCAGAATTAAATACAGGGGTTCTGCACCACACTGGAAATTTTTTTCCAGGACTTTTCAAGGACTAAATGGTCATTTTCCAGGTCATGTCGAGGAAGTCAAAAAGAAAAAAGAAAAAGCAGACAACGAATTTACCGCAAGTAAACAGAAAATCGAAAACATGTTGGTGCGACCTCAAATGCGTCCTGCTTCATCCGCGAGCGAAATTTTTCAGCATAATTCTTGCCAGAAGCACAAATTTCAGGACTTTCAAGTATATTTTTGCAATTTCCAGGACTTTTCCAGGATTTTAGGCCCCGAAATCGAATTTCAGGACTTTTCCAGGACTACCTGGAATTTCAGGACTGCGCAGAAGCTCTGTAAATATTACTTGTAAGTAAAAAGAGTTGTAGAGCTGCTTTTTCTCTGGTCTTATAATATCCAAATTTGCACAACCCTATATCTTACTGGCACTGGGAATCAGGCAGTGATTCAGTGATACAATTACTTTAAGGATGTTTGCTCACAGTGGTTAACTTAAAATCCCTTTCAAGTTGGTGGACCCGGGATTATGGTAGAAATTAACTTAAGTCTTGTGGCAAAACAAAAATACAGTATGGGCCATGTGGTTGAGCAGAGAAGGATTTTCAGTGGACTATGCCCTGTAGCTGGCCATGGGTTCTTAGAGTTTATCACTGACAAGACAGGAGCCACCCATATGTCTCATACTGACCCATGATGCACGTGGTAGGTTATATGAGTGCTACTATAATTAGATCTATTAATAATTAAGTGTTGATGCTGAAAAATGCTGATATAAGAAAACATAAAGCCTTAAGAATAACCACCCTATTGTGTTGTGTTCATTTACGAGTGGGCCAAAACTGTAAACTGTAAATTAATTCTGCCGGCAGCTGTACAGGTAATAAATTGCTATGTGACAATTTTAACAGCAATGCATTAGTGGTGTTTTGTGCAAGTAAAAACCCTGAGAACTTTTCTTCACTCCTGTGACTTTCTGTCCCAAAAATCTGGTAAACTGGCTTACTTTTTTAGAAGTATCGATTATCAATATCAGTATATCGATAATAAGTACATAGTCAAAGCACCGGCAAATTTGTGGCGTTATCGTGCGAAGCAAACGACCAAACTACATCTACAACATTAACACCGCTCCTCTTTTTGTGCTTATTGTGCTCAAATACTTCATTGTGTGTAAACATATCGGTTAAGCTGAAAAACAAAAACAAAAAAAAAAAAACGCTAAAAATTAATAATTTTTCTCAACGTTAATCTCTCTAAAAACCGGCCATATTTGAGGAATCTGGTCTCAAAACACCAATTTAGCTGCAGACACCACAACAGTAGTGATGTCATGAGCATAAACGTTAGTTTAAAAAATGGAACAGATCATTTGGATATGGGAAAATCCATTTTCTACATATTTCTGAGACAATCAGAAACAGCGCTGCCCACCAATTTTTAAAAAAAGGACCAGCTATGGTCAGTTTGTGACTTATACATTATGAAATCAGTGGAGAAATTAACTCCTACCTTGTGCATGGGAGGAAGCGCTATTTGGCTGTTGGCACAGCCAAGTATAGGACTTGCATCTTTTCTATTGGAAAGCACCAGTATTCGCACTGGTGGTTCACACGGCCAAAGTCAAGTTCATTCTACTGATTCTGCTCCTTTTCGTAACAATGATTATGTTCACTCTGGCGATCGACTCTGCTACGTACATGTTCTCAATCCGGCATCTGACAAATGCTCGGTTTCAACTTCGCGGATCAGAAGTAAACATTTCTGGGGCGAACCACAAAATCCAATGGCGTATGGTCCATTTAAAAATACCGAAGTGGGATCGTATTCACGAAACACAGAAAATTTACGTATTTATCAAAATAATACTTGCAGACTGTTTAAGGCGAACAAATTATCAAAAGAAACACCTTCAGACCAACAATCCAACAGGAAGGTGTATGCAAAATTTTGGGTTGGTTAATGCACAAATTGTCGAGATATGGCTCCTACAAAATTTCACAAGTTTTTTAATAATATAAGATTATCGATACATTAGATGATTAGTCACGACCGCACTACCACACTTGATTGATTAGTGTCTGTCTGTTAGTGTTTTGTTTAGTCTAGGGACCTAGACCTAGACTAGCTAGGGTGTTTTTTGATCAGATAAAATATCATAAAAAGTTAAAATGTTAAAAACAGTACAGTAGCATTTTTTTTCATTCTTGACCTTGTCATTGAACACTGATAAATCTACCGGATGATGACAAGGTCTCCAATGAATAAAATAATTAGAAAAGCCTATTATTTGCTTAGTAGACTTTGTTGACTTGCACAAACGCCACGACCCTCTTACTACTCTTCTTAGTGTCTTAGTCTCTTACTCTTAGCGTCTTAGTCTAAGCACCAACAGTGCATGAATGTCTTGTGGTGTGTTGGTTTAGGTACGAGGCGAATTCGGTAACCGTTCTCATCACAAAAACTTACAGACTGAGGAGCCTGCATGTTCCTTGATCGGTATGCAGAAAATTAATAACTAGGCTACTAGATCGTCAAATGTACAAATTGTGGTAACTGTGTAGACATCTACACTCTGCTTTCTTCCTTCACACTTCACATCCGGCCCGATTTTGTACACTTCCGCTATGTCATATGCGCATGCTCATAGCATCCTTCCACGGGCTTTGATTGACCTACTTTTTTTGACGGTATTCAAGTGCATGACGGCGCCATCTTTTTGTAGTTTGTGTAGAGCATTTTGTAAGTTTACTAGGCGTGATGTATTTATTTTTTGTTTATACAAATAAGTTAATTAGTGAACATATAGCTTTAACATCAACAATCGGTTAAATGTGCAAGATATCGACAAACAAGTTCCAGAATCAACTTTGATTGGCGAATGCCATTCTTTGTTCTCATTGGTGGGGCTGGCAGGGAGACTAAGACGATTGGACTGAGTATGCTTCATAGAATCTGACCAATTTATTGGTCGGGAAACCGTGATTTGATGATCATTGGCCACCTGAAATTCAGTGAAATCATTTCAATTATAAGAAAATGGTCAAATTTGCTGAAATTCTCTTCTGTTATGAAATACTCAACCCTCGCCCCATCAAATTTGATAGTTTTCAAGGCAGTATCATGCACATTATTATATCACAGCCAGACTACAAAGTAAAATAACCTCTCATCATGTTGGATTTTCCCACACTGGACTACGTGTTAGAGAGCCAAATTGAAAGTAGATCAGACAAAAGAAAATAAAACCAGAAGTGGAAAGAACACTGTTATCTGTCAAACAAAATTATAAGGAAATTCTAATTTATGAATCAGTCGTAAGAGAATGGAGCTGGCATATTCAAACGAATGGTAACTTGTGCCACCGTCACTATTACTACTATTAGTATTACGTTCAACTACTATAGCGAGAACATAAGACAGATCTACGCAAACATTGTCCCTTATTGTGTATTGAATGAGCTCTAGATCTTCTAGTTCAAATGTTTAACACTTGCTGTGTTTTCAGTGATGATATCAACAATCACTTGAAAACACTGTATTTCATCAGTTAGTTATGTTATAATTTAACCCTCCTAGCAAAAAAACTTTCACTATCAGGCATCATGTATCAGTATGATTATGAAATTTGCCAATCTCGTAGTCTGATTTTACAAACTTTGGGTCTTCTTTTGAAATACTTTCTAATCAGTGTAAATCAGTATCGTGACCTAATGAACTATAGGCCTACCTTTTGAATTTAGAAAGGACACACATAATGAAATATTTGATACTGTATGTGGTTTTAAACTAATTTGCTTACATAATTAGAATAGGACCAAGAAAGTGAAGAAAATCTGATTTTAAATATAAATGATAGAAATCAAACAGTGAAGTTGAACATTTTTTTTGTTCTTAAACCAAATTTATTTAGGTCTAGGCATTTTTAATGAGCTCTGACTCTATGTGTTTTGCACTGATGTTTAGAAAAGCAGTGTTATGGAACTTGTCCTGTACATGTTGCTCTTGATCATGATCGCTTTTAGTTTTATGTCTGAGATGCAAGTTAGAAATGTCTGTTTATAAATTGTCCTTGGTTTTAGTTTCAGAATATTTTCTACACTGGTTATAAATATAAGCTGACATATTTGTTTGGAGTGGCAGAGTAAATAAATCAATGATCAATGGTCATGAATAAAAAAAAAATAAAAAATCCATTGAGGGCTGGACTTTAGAACAGTCTATTACAGTATTTGATGTGCATTATTCTCGTCGACCTGCTGGGGGGNNNGGGGGGGGGATGGGTAGATCTCAAGCAATGGCTGTGAAAGACGAATTATATCATTGTCAGTAATGTCACTACTATCATCAGTCATCAAACTCACTCTCTGATATGCATCCAGCAGATTCAGAAAATGATTCTACACTGTGCAAATGACCAGTTTCAGAGCTCTCTGCAGCAGACATTGAAGTCTAAAAGTCGGCTTTAAAAGATGCAGGAAAAATATTCAATACAAAATCAAAGCGACTGATGATTAGTGAATGTTTATTTAACACAGTGCAGTGTGCAAACATCTGTCAGAAATGCCTGAGTTAAAGGACACACTCAAGCTGGAAAACAAAACTGATTTCATTTGGGCTGAATATATGCTGAGGGGAATTTGACTTGAATGTGGGACTGATCACTGGTGCTAACAAGGTTACTTAGCTTGAATACAGAGGTAAAAATGACATGATCTAAAGAATGAACCTAAATGGTCTAACAATGACAAAATGTTTGGATTATGCAAGATATGAAGTAAAATATATCACTATTAGACATGGTGACTATTAGACATGGTGACATTACTAGCTAATGTAATTTATTTTCAAACTTTTGAAATTTCCTCATTTGATTCTCTCAGTCTTGCATTCTGTGTTTACATATTTTGTTTGTCCTTAAAGTTATTGGTAACAGTTAATCAAAAAAAAAAAAAGGGAGTTTCTATTCTGGTTTATTTTAAAAGTGGTTCAAATTCGTTGCAATATAGTTTAAAATTACACATTCATGTGAAGCAGAGCAATAGAGCAATTTTTAATATAATTTCCAGATTTTATGTAGGTTTTATTGTCTGCATTCATAGTTCATTTTTTTTCTCTCCACAGGGTTATGTAAGAGAGCATCATGTCGAACGACAACTTTGTTCTGAGCAGTGGCATATCTGACCAAGCACAGCAGATGCTGGCCAACTTTTGGCCAAATGTCATTGAAAATATAAAGACTATGAAAGGGGTGTGTATGGCAAACATAATTTAACAAACAGCCTCATTAACTTTGAAAATCTATGCATGTTTTCATCAGTATGCCCTGAAAGAACATGTGGATGG
>JAWQUT010000077.1:869830-900607 GCA_033807755.1 Ellobium chinense | reverse complement strand
TGCACTTGTCTTTCAAGACAATTTCAGAGAGAGAAAGGGAAAGGACAGAGGAGAGAGCCAAACAGGAGAAAATGGATGGAGAAAAGGCAAAATGGCTAAATGTTAATGATATGTTGCTGTTGGACAAGTGAAAAAGAGAGGGAAGTATTTTCTAAAGCCTAGATCTTGATTTATTGTATATTTCAATGTTTTAGTCATATTTCTTATTATTATCTTATTCAATCCAGTTGTTTGATAGAATCTTGAACTTGCAAATTATTTACATGATTATAATGCAAATTGTAGGAAGGTTTTTTTTTTGGCAAAATTTGGTGCAAAATATTGGAAATTGTATGATTTTAGTATAATAAATTCATCTCATATGAAAATTGACCAGTCTTCAGTGAGTTAAACAACTCTATGTACGTCCCAGTTCATCTGGAGACAATGCAATATAGCTTTCCCTCCTGTGAGGACCTAGATTTCTTAAATGCACTGCTGCTACATGCATCTTCCAAAATGGCCTGTGTGACTTGTATGTATATTTTATTTCCACTTATCATTGTGCCATTTCCTTTTAAGAGGTACAGCTATCATGCTCTACAAGTATTTGACAGTGAAATTTTGATATCAACAGAATGAATACAAAAGTCAAGAGCTGCCCTTGGCAAGAATTAAGAAAATCATGAAACTGGATGAGGATGTGAAGGTAAGTCCAAGCAAAAGAAAATAAAAATCTCTACTGTAATCTCATAGCATTGTGAGGAAGGTTGTGTGATATAAAGACCTGTTTTTTTTTTTTTTGTGGATTCAGTTTATGTTTTTTTTTTTCATGGAGTCAAATGACCAGTTGCTGGTCTGCCCTCTATTTCTGACAGACCTGTAGTGCTGGGTTTTTCAACAACACCCAACCACCGACAACACACGACACACAATAGCACCACAACTGAGGGGGACATGTACTTTTGACTCAGATGCAATGGACTGATAAAACATACTGTTCAAAACTGAAGGGACTGTGTGCTTCATTTTGTATTCTAGTAATCCTGCGAATAGTTCTGAAGACATTTCTTTGTGTAGCAGGTCATTCTGTTCACCCATTAATATTTCATTGTTTTTCTCCTCTATCATATGTTATTCAGATGATCAGTGCAGAGGCCCCAGTTCTGTTTGCTAAAGCTGCTGAAATCTTCATACAGGAGCTTTCTTTAAGGGCTTGGATACATACTGAAGACAACAAACGCAGGACACTACAGGTACCAGAAGAAGATGTTTTTGTGTTAATATCTGTCCATTTCAGTCTGACAAAAAAATGAAAGTCCGTTTTTAAAAAAAATCTGTGCATTCAGTTAAAGATTCCCTTTATTTAACTTTGGCATCAAAGGTTTCCATTACTTTGCCACTCACACCCATGAGAAATTCGATGTTGTCAATTTTCCCAATGCTAAGTAGAATGATGGCTTCACTTTTTAGAATTGTTTTAAAGAGTTAAAAACAGTCGACCACGAATACCTCATACATATGGAAGTTTAAATTATGGTTCCCTCAAACAAATCTTTCAGACCTGAACTTATTTCTCTGTATTGTGCTTCATACATTCCGTGAATTTTGGCAAGCATGAACAAAATGAGTTGGCTCTGGAGAATGCGAGTTATCCATGCTTCACTGTACTTGTTTTTGTCAAAAGCTGTTCAAACATGGCAGTGAGGCAGTCGTATTGTGAGAGATGATTCTGTTGCTAGTTTACATACAGTATATTCATTTTAGTCAGATTGCTTCTTGCTATCACTGGCTTTGAAAACATACTTTGAAACAATATGAGTTTTCTAAATTTGAACTAAAAGGGATCAGAGATGGAGATTAGGTCTGTTCTCTTATAGTAGATTTTCACTTTAACTGTTGTTGATGGCACAGAAAAAACATTGTGGCCTAAGAATGTGTTCTTGGAGTCTTCAGTTTAAGTGAATTTACCCTGTACTTGGACCAGTTCCTATTGTTAGACAATTAGGCCTTTCTTCACAGTCTTACGCCAGTTTTCTCATGAACCACAGAATGTTTCATTAGATGTGTTTTGCTGTAATGATAAAGTTGAATTTAGGATCAAAGTTGCACCACGTAATGGACTGTGATAATGAACTGTCAAAAGTTCTGGAATAAATGCAGAAGTATTTAACAATACTTCTTCCTCAGGTTCACATTACATTGTATGGGCAGCAATAATGTAAATATTGTAATGTCTGTGATCTTGAATACAAATGAGAATCCGAATCTTCTTTTAGATATAAATATCAGCAATATATTATTGTTAAAAATGAAGGCAAACCAGGCATCTTCTCAGAATCTTCTTATTTTTTTCTTTCTTTGTCCCTAGCGCAATGATATTGCAATGGCCATATCTAAATTTGACCAGTTTGACTTCCTGATTGATATTGTGCCCAGAGAGGAACTGAAACCAAGCAAGAGACAGGTAATGTAAAGCTTCTATGGGTGTTTTGCCATGGATATTTCAGTTTAATATGGCAAAAGTGCAAGAATGAAATTGATAGCCTCATTGTAGAATGGTGAATCATTGAAACTTTATAGAGACAGGAAAGAGAGTACCTTGCAGTTGGAGCAACAAATTGTTCACCCTTCAGTAGCCAAAAAAATGTAGTTGATCTTATGCCATTCACCCTCTAGCAACCAATAAATGTGGTGGATGAGGGCCAAAGAATGATTGCTAACCCCACGAGCTGCGTTTACTTAGACTTTTAATTTAATTCATTTCTGTGGCCAGTTGGTAAAGCATGTTATGTTGAGGAGGAAGAAATGTGAGTCGATAATTCAGTTTCTTCCAAAGTGTGTAGAAAGTGCCAATAGGAATATTACATTATAACTATTGTGAAAGAATATTTTAGAGAGTAAGGCTAAGAGACAACTAAATATCAGAGAAATTTCATGTCCCCACTAGAGTTCGAATCCAGGGTCCCTCAGCTTGTAAGTTGAATGTGCTGCCAGTGCACCACAGGACTGACAATTTCTCAGCAGTATAATTCTCATAACTGAATACTGTTCCCATAACTTCTACATCCATGCCTCGTGTTCACTCACAGCCCTAACACACTCTCCAAGTGCTCACATTTCTATTACAAGATTGCGCCAGTTTGAGCAAATCTTTGTTGTATTGTCATGAAAATGCAAACAGAGAGGCAAGAAAAGTATTTGATCGTTTGTTGTCATTTACATTTGTGTATAACATAGGATGAGCTGAACCGGTCTGGAAGTTCCCTGCCAGAACAGATCCAGTATTACCTGCAGTTAGCACAGCAACAGTCCCAGCAAGCACAGCAGCAGACGCAGACTCAGACACAGCAGCCACAACAGCAGACACAGGTGAGACATGTTTGCTTGTGTTTGTCTTTTTTTTTTCTTCTTTCAAAATGTTGATGGATGCATCACTTGTTTTGGAGAAAGCATTTTAATAGAATAAAAGATGAATAAAATAACTCTAGAGCATAAGTAATCATGATGAAATGAAATGACACACAGTGGAACTCTATTAATAGAACCTCTGCTTAACACAATTCCCTGCTTATTACACTCCCATTTAATAGTCACAACTTACAACCCCTTTATAACAAGCCTCAGATGAACAAAACTTGTGATAATACATGCTCAGAAGCTTGGTTTGAAGGTGGATATGATTCCAGATTCCACTGTCCATGTACTTCGACTCTTAAAGTGGTTTTCATGATAATGTGATTTCTCTTTGGTAGCATGCTCCCACTGTTCCCTGTATGTCCACTACTAAATCATCCTCTGTAAAAAGAATTTCACTGACATGTGAAGTGAGCATGAAAATACAGTGTTGGAGAGTAGGGTAAACCTTGTAAGACGCATTATCTGTGCCCCACTGTATCTTTATTCTAATTCTTGTCAAGGAACAGCAACATTAGACTAGTTTACATTAGAACATGCTTGAAACATAGAAACACTACACAAAAAGTAATAAAATGCTTTCCTGAATGACTATCCACGTTCTCAAATATTTGCTCATTTTGATTTTTCATTTTGATACAAAAATGTATTACTGGAGTCTGTAAATTTCCTAAGTGTGTTTGAGTGTTTTTATAAATGAAATAGAAATGGTGACATTACCTTTGCATTTGATGGTTGTACTCCAGCAGACCATGAAGCTTAAACAAATGTCTTGTTTTAATTAGGTTCAGGTAACCCAAGCAGCACCAGCATTACAACAGATCCAGCAAACCTCAGTACAGCAACCCACAACAGTAGCAGCCACAGCCCAGAACACAACTGTACAGTTACCAGGTTTGTACACAGTTGATTTTGGACTAGGTCATTTGGAATGAGCAAGTGAACGTGAACGCATTATACTCTGGATATGATTACCTGACTGAAGAGTGGTCATTTTTTTTCATGTAAATGGAATTATCATATTAAAACTACACACTCTTTTAGAATAATCTACAACATAAAGCATGAGAGAGTTGGACTGTCGTAGAGAACGTGCAAGATATCTCATTACTACAGATACTCAGCTAGGTGACGGGAAGATGACAGCATAGAATCCCAAATGTTGACACCAGGTGTTTTATGATTTTGTTGTGTTATAATTCTTTTAAAAGCATCTTAAACATATTTTAATATAGTCATCTTTACCATGTAAAATAAATATCATAACTCATTAATACAATAGTAGTGCTAATTTCTGATATATGTCATCATCCAAATACAGTCGACTCCGCTTAATCGCCCTCCGCTTAATCGCCTTTTCCGCTTAATCGCCTCATTTCCTAGGGAACCGAATTTTTTCTATATAAAGTCTCTGGATAATCGCCTCTCACTCCGGATAATCGACCACTGTTCAGCGCCCATGAATTCAAAGATCAGCGGTTGAAGGGTTACAGTTGATAAACAAACAATGTAGGCCTACACAGACGGTTTAACTGCGCGACGGATGGCAGACCGGTTGACTGAGTGACAGCTGCCACCCCGAAATAGGTGTGATAAGCCTTTCCTCTCCACCTCCCCCTCCCCTTGTCCCCCTTCGTCCCACGCTACGCATCACCGCCTTCGCCCGTCCGATATGCTACTGCGCCTAAAGCCGTGGTATAGTCTCCTCCCCCCACGCCTTGATTGCGCCTGTCTGGTGGATTTCGGTTAGATCAGAGAACGTGTCATGTGGATGAACGGTCTACCCCGACCATGCCACCCTACTCCTTATTGTCTGCTGGGTTATTGCGAGGTGGCCAATGAGAGAGACCGCGGAGATCAAACATTTTGTGCGCTACAACACCGTCAAACTCGAGTTTGTCCTGAGTCTGGCGACAAGAAGGTGTCAATGCACGATATCAAACCACGACATCAAAGAAAATTAATCTTCTTACCAAAAATATGGCCGAAATTACTCCCTCCGCTTAATCGCTGCTCCGCGTAATCGACCACTTTTTACGTGATCCCGAGGATGGGCGGTTAAGCGGAGTCGACTGTAAAAAGACGTCCAGCCACGTAATACAGAGTCCAGTTTTTTTTGGCAAAGTCTGTTACACCAATCTGAAATGTGAGGATCCATTGTTTATATGAAACATCAAAGATAACAGGATATTGTAATGTTTCCTACTTTTGCTTGTCTCAGGTGGACAGATTCTCCAGCAACCCTTCCAGTTACAGGTGGGTGAAGTTTTTAGATCAGATTGTTCACAGTTTGAAACCACAGAATATGCTTTCTAATCTTATTTCTGTCTATGCTCAAGAGTTTATCTTGAAATCCAGGAAGGATGATTCCTTTTCTTAGATTATCCTCTTTTCTATGTATAGGCATATTAAGTGTGGCATGTTTTATTCCATTTACAAAGACTTTTAAAAAGGGTCTCAAGTTTGCATGTTAACTCACTCAGTGGTAGCTAGAAAAGCCTGTCATGTAGTCTATAAATATTAATTCACTTCAGCTAAGTTTCCTTGTTACTGTTGAACGTTTCCATGCCAATGAATGAGGAAGGAAGAAATAAGAGTTTTGTTCTGATGAATATAGCAAATTTTAACCCATGCATAATATTACTACAGGGGTAAGATTCAAACATGAGATGTATGAGTATTATTTTGTCATCTCTGTGTTGTTGTAGACCTCACAAGCTCAAGTCATCCAACTCCCACAAGTGTCTCAACAAGTCGTCTCACAAGCTCAGAACACAGTCATGCAGCAGCTTCAGCAACAGCAGCAGCAGCAACAACAGCATCAGACACATCAACTACAAGCCCAGGCACAGCCTCAGCAACAACAGCAACCGCAACAACAGCAGCAGGCTACAGCTCAGGTGTATCAGCAAGTTATTAATGCACAAGGCCAGCTAGAAAACATCCCGGTAAGTTAACAGATTCAGACATTGTTACCATTTTCTGAAGGTTCATTCTGTTGATGTTTAATTATTGTGTCTGTCAGCCATTATTCTCACTGTAAAGCACATTGAGCTCATATTGAATATGCCCTGTATAATATAATAAATGTACTTCTTTTTTTTGTATTTTTTGTTCATTCATACTGTAAAATACAGCTGAAATGGACCATGTTAATTTTTATTTTGGTGGCTAAATTATACAGACAGCTAGCATTTGTAGAGGTTGTTGAAGCATTTAAGTGATCACAGATCAGAAGCTCATAGAAAGGCAAATCTGGATAGTAAATATTCTTGTGCATTGAAAAAGTATGCTCTTTTTTTTAAATTCCTTTTTGTAAGCGTGCTTTCTATTAAGGTGTACGTATTATTGAGGTCCACCTTAATAATAAAGTGATAGATTGATGACAGATCTTTGTGCATGAATTCATACTTGTTCTTGAGGTTCAGCTGAATTTTTGGGTATAAAAATGGAGATAATGCCATAGAAAGTAGTGGGTAGGGAAAACAGGTTGTTCCATTCATATTAGAATTTGTCTGTGATATGTGTAATTATGACATTAGAATGTCATGTATTGCAGTGTGAAAATATTCAAAACTGAGGAACTGCCCAGTTCTGTCAGCAGGATACTGGATAAAAATTCCCTTTTATCTCATCAAATTTTTGGAACTTCTTTCCATTTCAGATCCAGTTGACACCACAACAGCTGCAAAATCTTCAACTTCAGTTACAGAGCAAAGTGGCCGGTCAGCAGCTGGTGGTGCAGTCACAGCAGGATCCAAACACAGTGCAGTTCTCACAAGCCCAGGTTAGCACATGATATTAGACATCATTGTGAATGACTACATTTAAAAGGAAGTTCAGAATAGAGGGTTGTGTTTTAACACAGCACTACACTGAACTCTTGTTGAATTTGGAATTCTGGCAAATTTCGTAGGCAGTGTTCCAGGACACTCCCAGCCTAGAGTTTAGTTTAGACTCAGGGGTTGGGTTAAGGAAGAAAAAGCAAACCTGGGATAGTCCCTTGACCGTATCATTGTATAGGAACTCCTTCCTGTGTGCTTTCTCTTTTGTAATCCTTGTCCTAACCCTAAACCAAACTTTAGGTGGGAATGTCCTGAAATATTGCCCATGTAGAAGTCAAACAGATATGTGTAGTGCTAGTGTCAAGCAGCCTTAGTATGCATTAAGTTACAATATAGGTTTATGCATATTTAAGAGTAGTATCATGGGCTCTCTCAGGGACTTATGCTGATGGTAAGAACAAGTGTTGAACTCTGAAATTTGGTGAAATTGAGAAACTGACACACCCCTAAATTTGTGCACACTGATTGTCAGAATAGATAGCGTGCCATGTGTAATAATGCTCTATAATTTATTGTTGCAGTACGGGTCAAACTGAGAGTCAGAAATGGTGGTTTGGCAATAACAATGGTTGGGATATCTTTTTTTCTTTAGTCTTCATTTTTTTACATCACTGATGGGACTCTCAAGTTTTTTGTTTTTTGTTGTTGTTGTTTCTTTTTAATAGGCCCACAGTTGAATAGGAGGCGTGCCATTAAACAGCACTTAGGTTTTAAAAAGAGAATCATCAGAGGTTCTTGGAAGGGTTTTCAATAAGCTTTAAAATGAGGATCAAACAGCATGTCTTTTTGTAACAAAATTCATTGTACCGGTGGCATTACAACTGGGTCCATCCACCTCAGAAGTGCTACTGCACAAAATAATAAAATAGTCAAGCACAGCTAACTTGAATTCTTCAGGGCCTTTTAATCTTGTTTGAGTTTGCCGAATTTTGAGTAATATGTGAAGCATTATGTGAGCAGTCGGGAAGTGTGTCAGGGTCATGGGTAAACAATAGGCATGCATATGGAAGTTAGGGAACAATATTCAGGCAGTAGGTATCTAAGAAATAAATAGTTATGAAGTTGTCGCCCCTGTGGTATAGTGGCAGCATATTCAGACTTGCAAGCTGAGAGATCCTGGGTTTAATTCCCGGTAGGAGCATGAAATTTTCTAGTGAGGTTTATTCGGCCGTTCTTGTCAAAATCGATCCTTCACAGAAATTTGGTAAAGTCCCTAATGACACACTTCCCTTGATAATGTATAAAATCTAAAAATAATCATTCAACTGGGCTCACATTCCTCCCCCTTAATGATAATGAATAAAAAATACTATCTGCCTTTCCACCTTGTTACAATTACTTTGGAGAAATGAATTTAGGCCTAAGAGGTTTTTTTAAACGGGACTGTGATTTTGACTTACATTTGATCGTAATATTGCCTGACTGTAATGCATGAGAGCAGGATGAAGAAACAACTAGCAGAAATATCTGTAGTTGAAATAAATAGTATGACTTTGAAAAACTGAATAGTGTTTATTATTTCCTCAGCAGATGTACCAGCTACAACAGGCAGGCCAGCAACCGATATTTATACAAGCTGGAGATGATCAGACAGAAGGAACAACAGACTCATAGCCTCACGTTCCTGTTTTGTTGTACATGTTTTGTAAATAAGACTTCCTGAAAATTAATATTTTATCCTCATGACGATACATGACACAAACATGAGCTGTACAATGGCTGTTATAATCTGTTTTTTATCAAAAACGGTACCATATGATCATTGTGTTTATGGTCCTTGAGTCCTTCTAAATAGGGTTCGAGATATACAGAACTTCAAAAATTACAGAACTTTTCATTTCTGTAAGAAACCCATTCTCATAAGGTTCAACCTGATTTTATGACATCAGGCATCACTTTTTAAAAGAAAAATAATGATATTGCATTGGCTCATTAGACATTTGAAAGAAGTGTTGAAACACACTATGCAAATAGCAGATATTCACTTTTGGAACCGCAGTTCTGTTTTTTTACATCCCCTTCCCTGTCTGTAATGTCTCACTAATGTCTCAACAGGTACTGATTAGGAAGATCTGAGATTCAAATTTTTTTTCTTTGGGAATTAGCAGCACATATTTGGTTTTTGATTCTCATAATGCTACACTACCAGCCAGGCATGAGCGCTCAACTGGGTCAGCTGATTATGCCAATGATGACCTTGCTGGGACCCATTGCTACCTGACTGCTTTGATACCAGAACAGCTAGACTAGTCTGAGCATCTTTCAGTTTGTCAGAGTGAGCTTTTGATACTGAGTTAGCTAGATTGATCTGAGCATCTCCCAACTCATCAGAGTGAGATCTGCATGACTTGTAGATAGTGTTTAAAGCAACCAAATCTGACTTTAACGCTGCAAGGATCAAAATGGTGTTGCCTGTCCAGGGAGTGATTTTAGCTTCACTACATGTACTGATACAACATGTGGCTGAACAGTTGATGTTCAGAATCCTTTATCTTAACTTTCTCCTCATTCTCCAGCCGTATTGCTTTCATGAACATAGAATAGGCCACCCTGTGCAGTGCAACTTTATGAGATAGTGTTAGCAGTTTATATTGTGCGAGAGAATATGTTCAAAAATAATACTTGTACAGAGGAGAACATGCTGTCTGGATGCCTGTAAAACACAAAGCTGCATAAGGCATCTTCTGATGAAAGTTCCTGAATTCCAAGACCCTTTTAGTGGTATCTAGCTGGATGATCCCTGTACATCTCATGTAAAAATATTGTTCACTTCTCTTGAAGAATACATGTAGAATACAAACTTTTCTATTGACATGAACAAACATCTCAGTCTTTTACCTTAATTTAGAAGGCCGGTGTTCTCATTTGAATTGAAAGCTATTTTGATGACAAACTTCAGACACAAACATGAACATTTTGAGTGTTTATTTTGGTGTGTTTTATGTGAGAAATCAATGAATTCCACTGCCAGGAAATGTTAAGATCTGTTGTCCTCAGCCAAGGTTGTTAACTGTTCTCCAAATCAATTTTGTTCTCTGTGTTCCTCTCAGTATGATCCACGTTGAATGTTATTTAAAAATGTGGCAGAGGGCTACCCAGGATTGCTGGTGGGACAAAGAATTCCTGTGCCCAGGGGCAATGTAAATTTGGTGCCCCCAGTTTTCTTATCCTCTGGCCCTTTTCCACCCTCTTAGATAACTCAACATTTTTCAGTAATTTTTCTATTACTCCAGCATTTTCACTCCCACTTACTGCTAAGATTGTAAACAAGTACTGTACATTAACAACAACTGGAACATCATAAAGTGAGTGATTTTATTTACCAGGTTAATGAAAAATGTATTTGTACATTTGTAGTGAATGTGGAAAGATTGCTTATGCTAGGTGGACAAAAGGGATAATCAGGAGGCTACTCTGCTTAATCAAAATTTGGATAATCGCAACTTCTGCTTAATAGCAACATTTACAATAAAGCAAAACATTATTTTTTCTATATAAAGTCACTGGAAAATTACAACTCCCTTGAATCACGAAGTTTTCACTGCCCCTGTTGAGTTGCAATTACACCGAGTTGACTGTATTAGCAAATTGAGGTTGTAAATCTTTTCAGTTACCAGTTGCTGGCTCTGGCTTAATGTGAACGAGTGCATAGAGTGTTATGCATTTCCATTCAAACTACTTAATGTAATGTGGTGAGCCAGAAGTATTTATTACCACAGTAAAAGGACTGTGAGTAGGTTTTTGTTTGTTTTTGTTTTTCTATGCTGACCTTGGTCTGCAGGATTTATATTTTATAGCTGGTCCACTCAGTTGTCTGTAGTTGATCTGAAATGGGATCAAAATGCATTGGGAAATAATTCCCAGCTCAGACTGCAATTTTTGAGAAAATATTCCACAAGGTATTGTTCCTTCCACTTTTTTCCGGAGTGAAAATCTTTTTTACTTGAGCAGGTTGTGCTTCATGTCAAGGCTGAAGGCCAAACTAAAGTGAAAACAGAATACTGTATTAACCCTTCCAGGCATTTGTAGGTAAAGACATTTTAATGCATGTTTGTTTTCTATTAAAAATATTTCCAGAACATTGATACCTGCTGTGTTCTCCACCCTTCCTTTCAGCAATACATTGATTTCATTGGTTTTGCTTCAAATTAGCAAACACGCGTCAAGTATTTTTCACACTTTCCATCTACAATGTATATATAGTCAGGTGATTTATCGGAAATTCCCCCAAGGCATTTGTGGGTACCTATATTTATATACACCACATTTTAAATAATAAAGTAAAAGTTGTAGGGAACTTTGTGCTTCATAAAGACTTTCAAGATGGCCAATGACAAATGCTTAGAAGGGTTGAACATGTGTGTAGCAAATGAGCCACTAGATACATTGTTTGCAAGAACTGATTCAATGTGCAGATATGTCCAGTTGAATTTTGCCAATAAATTATGTCACACATCATTTACTGATTCACAGTTTCTTATGTTGGTTTTATTCCCTCTCTTGACACTGAATACATGGCAAGGGGAAAGGAATGGAGAGAGATTGATTTTGCCAGTAAAGGCTTTACAAAGTTTATGATCGTGAGAGATACAGAGATTACATTGCAGACACTTTAAGTTAGGAAGCTTACAGGGGCAAACTCAAAGCTTGGTGACCCAGTCATTTACACTGGTGCATCAGTCAAAAGAAATGTGAAGAACAGATACATAGGAAGGACGGCTGGAACATACAGTATCATGACATCCAGAATAAGCAAGGAAACAGGCTGTCACAAAAGCACTGGAGGAATGGATAGAGAGAGAGACAGACTGCAAACCGCTCATATTGTGTAGTATCACAGATTCCCAAAGCACACTGAGGAGATTGGAGATTCACTTTTTCAATGAAAAAACCTCCAACACATATATTTATATTAATTTTTTTTCCACCAGTAAGTAAATTAATGGTATTTTCCATTCTATGAACATTAGAATTAAGGCTACATTTAAAGTTCAAAGTACATGTATTGTTGAATTGATTTGTGACTAAGTGAGACCACCTGAACATGTCGACTAAAGCCAAGGCCAACAGAGCTCAGGGATAACTGATATCTAATTTCATCAGTTATCTTCCTTATTGTAATCATCTTGTCTGAAATGACAGTAATCTCCATTTGTCTAATCTGATATCTCAGGAGGACTATACAATGCTACCTATTTCAGCCTTAGAACTGGACAACTCAGTTTCATTTACAAGCGGTTCAACACCACACTGTGAAATTTCAATCTGTGGGACATTGCATTCCTGGATTTCCTCTTACCATCAACACTTCACCAGTATTACAGTACAATCTCTTTTCAAAAATTTACTCATGATTTCAAATCAATGCAACTCTTTACCTGGAGTTGGAACAAACAATAGATCTTTATTAACCCTGCAGGGTAAGGTAATGACATACACTGTTGCAATACATTTCGTCGCCTTCCACACAAAAGGGCGTATCCCTGTTTTTCACGTTTTTAAGGAGAGCGATTTACATCTGATTCGATCATATTGATAGTTAGCTTAAGCCCTTAGGAATTTTATGCTATATCTTCGTTACTATTTGAGCTAGGGATACGCCGTTTCATGTGAACATAGTTCTGAGATAGTATTAAGTACTGGTGGTGATAACTCAAAACCGTCAAAATTCGCGATACGCCCTTTCGTGTGGAAGGCGACGAATTCATGCAGAGTAGACAGTAACAGCAAAGTCAAACACATGCAGCAACACACATACCGGTACTAAAATTACAAATAAAATACATGATAAAGCCCATGTGAGTCTCCATGGTGCATCATCCCCTCCTAGCTCTGAAGCCAAGTACTGTGAATCCCTGATAACACACTTACCCTTCAGACCAAGCATTAGGGGATGGGTTGTTATAGTGCAATTCACAATTCGTAAGACATTTCTGCAAATATCTCTAAAACGGTTGCAGTTACATGCATCAAATTTTGCATGGCCTCTTATCTCAATTTGTCTATGCTATTTCATACTTTTCTTTAAAAATTGTATGGAAAATAAACTTTTTTCCTTCAAAAAAGTATATGAAAATAAAAAGCAGGGGGTGGAGCCATAGCGTTTCAGAGTTTTACGATGCCTTGACAAAGTTTACAAACAAACTGACACAATCCCTTATAAAGGCAGACGTCTTTTGGGTAAATGCAAACTGTACAAATGATGGACACATGAGTTGAGTGCTGTGAGGAATGTGAGAGGACAATACAGTGTAAACTGCTGACTGACAAGATCAAATCAACTTATTAATATCACATACACACTCCTTATGAACTACTGACAGAAAATGCATATAAAACTTTATAGGAGACAGAGAAGTGTACACTTCAATCCATTAAAAGTGCAAAGTTTGAGAAACAAACTCCATAACTGGACAATTAAAATATAACTGAACTGATGAAAAAGGGAAACGCATTAGGAAAAGAAGCACATACAAATATTTCAAAGGACAGAAGTTTAAAAGTATAAAATTGTTAGAATGTGGATGGATTATAAATGCTGAAATAAAAAAAACAAGAGTTGTAACCCGTCATATCATAAGGGGAGTGTAACACTTTCCTAACTCTTGTAATGCAGAAAATATGGTGTACAACTCACCACAATCAGAGAACTGGTACTGGAGTTTCTTTGCAAAATTGTACACCAGAGGGCTGAATGGTGATGAGTTTAAAACAACTGTAATTTGTGACTACACCAGTTGTCTGACACAGAATTTTGTCCATGTCTCTTCGACATATACATAGAGCTTTTCTGTCTTGTTACAAAGTTACTTCATTTTACATCAGTGTGCTCTTTGTTTCTCAATACTGTGTCTAGAGGGAACATCCAAAAAAGCTGATATACGAGAGAGAAATTTGAGAGACACGGGTCATGGGATGAAATCCACTGTAAATAACAGGTACTCTAAGATCATTACTCTCAACTGAGAAAAATGCGGTGGCATTCAGCACTTTGGTGTGCAATTTTGCACGGAAACTCCAAGGCACTTATGGTGGTGAATTGCACACCAGCCTTCCTGCATTCCAACCTCTGGGAAAAGGCCATATCTCCTGTTAGAACTGGATTGATCCTTCCAAATCTCTGACGTATTCCTAACCATTCACTACTGGCTCATTGCCCAATCATTCATACCCACAAATCAGCATTAGATCTACCATAAGAAAGACAAGAAGTTCACAGTGTTTTCTCCAGGCCAAATGAGTTGGGGGAAGAAATACTCCCACTGTCATAAATATGAGCGGGAATTTAGTTATGTTTAGATCGATATAAGGTTTTCGCTAACTAATGCAAACTTTGGAGTGCAGAAAAGAATGGGAGATCGGTGTGCATTCAATGTATTTTTAGAGAGGATTTTGACATTTTAAGGGATGAATTGTGTGATCTGGAGAAATTACTGATCCGACCATGATAATTCTGAATTTGCTATATCCAGTGGATATCCAGGGACAGACTGAACTGCTTGATTTATCATCCATCTCATACACAAAATACAAATTACATTCCCAACATCACAGTAATGAGGTCTCCTTGCAGCCAAGGAACTCCAATCACTGAAGCAAAATGCCAATATCTGATGTCCTTCTATGAATATAATACTGACGTATGCAAGCTCCAAGCATACTTGATAAATTACGCACATATTTATTTCATTTTCAAATACCCTTCAGTTACCCCTTTATTACGTCATGTTTATCATGACACCATCAATTACAAAGGTTTGACTAGTCAATACACAGAATTCGTGGAAAGATGGGTGACTTCAAAAAATGTGTCTCTGTGGCTTTCAAGTAATATTTACCTGAAAGGGTGATGGACTCACAAGTAAAGAGCATTTTTCCAAAACTCAGTATGAGATCTCTGAATAGTTTTGAAATAAAGGGAAACAACACTGAGGTAATTGCTCTTCACGCATATACCTTTATTTACTGTTGACAGATGTAAAATTTGAAGGAGAGCAGATTTTGAGCTCAATTAGGTTTTGAATGAATTAACACAGAAATGCTTGTTGAATACACCACCATCTCATTTTTCAACAACAGTAAAGTTACTGAGTTTTGTAAAAATGCTTTTCCACTAGAATATATTATGTTACCATCGAAAAGTTAATTTTTGGCAGAAAATGCCCTTGTCCAGACAAGCATGCCAACTCAAACAAACCCAGCTGTGAAGTAAAGCAGTTAACCTCAGCAGTCAAAATAAAGGGAAACTACTCTGCTAAATTTGAATCTGCTGTTGTTATGGTGCAGGCTGTCATAGCTAGGGCTTTGGAAGAGTTCATAAATGAGAATGTCTAACAGCTACATGGAAAGGCTACCTCCGGGATGTACTTGTTGTATATCCGCGGGGTGTTTTCAAGGACTAACATGAATGTCACATGTAGGGGAGGGGTTATTTAACATAATACATAACAAAATCTCTTGACCGTCAATGTAGAAACTTAATTTGTAAGGTATATATCACCCAGTGCTAAGGAAAGACTTAAGTGGTAATTTTCATATTAAACATCATTAATCAGTGCAGATCCCTTCTCTCAAACCCTGAGGCCTTGACTTTAGGAAGTCCATTTGTTTGTCAGAGAGCTGAAACCTTTGACTACAAACTTTTCTCTCCTACATCAAGTGTCAAGATGCTGAGGCAGACAGGCAGTCTAATCCATCTGGATCAGTGCAAGTCAAGTCTTGTAAAACCAGAGCTCTTTTCACAGCAGCCGGCAAAGGCAAAAGGTTGGCATTATTCTGCAGATGAGGGGCAAGAGTCTGACGTACTTGCAACAGGCACAGGTCTATCAGAGACTGAGGTCTGGAGGCTAGTTCCTCCATGCGGGCTGCCAGGGACGGCGACTCTGGGGCAACTGGTAGATGGATTCCAGGAGTGACACGGCAACCAGAGGCAAGTAGCAGACGAAGTGTGTGCATCTCAATGCGCACAGCTGCCAGGTACAATGGGCATGAGCCTGGGGAAACACAGTTTCAAACAAAAATGATACACATATAACATTTGCTCATTTAAGAAGCATTATTTTATTTAGAGATATCACAGAGCGTTTGAAAATTTTTTTCCCAAGTTTTTTCATGATGTTTTTACATGGTCTTTTCTTCGATGACAACATAGTTCAAAACCTATCATGCTTTGTGTCACATGTAGTTTATCTGAATTTCTACATGTTCTTTATTTTTAAAAAAAATGTCTGGACTATCTTTCATAAAGATGTATTGTAAGAGAGATAACTAAAATATTTACATTCCTTCGTAATGAAGTGCAGTGTAATGCATGTATAATGGACTTCAATAATAAGTATGCATTATACTTGTTACTGTGGGATACTTAACAATGAGGTCTACTGGCATAATAAATTAGTGGAATACAATAATGTTGACTCCGCAAATGTTAAATTCATATAACCAGGTACAGTTATTCAATTTAGAAAAAAAAAAGGTATAGTTATTAAATGAGTACATAATATCAAAGTTACACTGTATTCATCTTTCAAAGTGTGTAGTACGGTTTAGACGCATGATTTATGATGCACAGAATTAAGCTTAAAAGAGATGGAATATCTTTAAGCAGCTCTGCAGGACGTTCTTGATAATATATCGTAGGTTCATAACTGAAAACCTAGGTACTGTGGCTACCCAGAGTAACATTTTCAGTGCAATATCAAGATACTACCTGTGTAGTTTTTAGTGTTTACATCTGCTCCTGCTTTGATAAGAAAGTGTGCTGCATCCTGACGATTGTAGTAAACAGCAGTATGCAGAGGAGTCGAGCCGTAATTGTTCTTTCCTTCGATGGGGACCCCAACTTTCAGCAACATCTGAAAAGTATCATAAACAACATAAGGAAAATTTAAATGAATATCAGCTATGAAAACAGAAGGCTTGTATAATTGTTGAAGTTTACTATCTAAGTTAAAGAGTGTAATATACCAATGTAAACCTTTCATGGGTTTCTAGCAAGTGAGCAATTCCATTTTATTTCACAGTCACTGATTGAATAAAACTCATATATGCCTATTATTATGGCACAGGAAAATCTCATTGTATATTTCACAATATATATGAATGTACCTTGTTACAAATTCCAGATAACAGATTTCAACAGATCCACCTTTGGAAGTCTTTGTGGAACGTACAGTTACCCACACCTGCTATCATATTATATAATGTGTGGTGCATAAAAGTACCTTAGAGGAAGTTTGGACTAATTACTAAGACAACATGTAGATAAAAAGTATAAGACCTTTTCTTATCCCCTAGTGCCTCCCACCCATCTTCACAATGAAGAATATGGGTAACTTAGGTACCCATGAAGGTAGTTAAAAAAAAAGTTTGTTTATTTGTGTGCTTAGAGAAACAAAGCCAATGGTATCATTGTGTTGCTAAGAAGAAACTTATTATCAATGTACTGGAAATATTTTAAAATGGAAGTTCTTAAACAGGTACAGTTAACTCTAAATAAAGTGAAAATGGAGGGAATGTGAAGCATGAAATGTAAATGGTGGTAATCCCTACATTAGTGAGGTCAGACAGAGAGATATAATAAAAAAAAATCAGTATAGAACAATAACATTTCACAGCCTGGTATTATGTGTTGTTACAAGAAGTTGCATTAATGACTGTTGACATAACAGACCCTAAAAAGTGACATTTTGTACGATACAAATAGTACTGTGATGCAACATATACAGATTTAAATATTAAACAGATAATGTTATGTTAATAAGTGGAAGGGCTTTGACATATATACAGCTGTATTAATCTCAGCTTGATGCTTCATTGGGCACAGTAACTATCAAAAGGAGAGAAACAGCAGGAAAAGAAAAGATCACAAAAAACAGCATAGAAAGGTTAACAGTGAAAAAAAAACAACAGACTTACACCCATAATCTCTACATTCCCTTTGCTAGCAGCGATGTGAAGTGGACTGTCATTGTTTGAGGATGTTGTTGCTAGAGGATCAGCCCCCTTTTCAATCAGAAGCTGTACAATACTATGGTAACCATAACAGACAGCAGTGTGCATGGGTGTCCAACCGTCGCGGTCTCGCCTGGAGACTTGAGCACCACCGTCTATCAACTGTCTACACACATCTACGTGGCCTAAGCAACAAGCTGTGTGTAGGGGAGTAAATCCATCTGTTTGAGCGAGGTCTACTGAAGCACCAGTCTCAAGCATCCACTGTCAAACAGAACACAGGAATGAGAAATCCGATCTGTCACGTATCAATATAAAATCTTGTGGGTCTTTTAAGGGGATCCAATACCCTTGAATAGCAGATTATACTGCATTATTGTGGCACACACAACCCTTTTCTTATTGAGTAACAGTATTAAAAATCAATGTTTCATAATGTANACTTCACAACCAGATTTCACACATGTATCAAAGACACATTAAGGCACATAATTACAGAGGGGTTTTTGAATTGTGTTTCTGAAGAAAAAGTTAGATGGAACTAATGAAAAACGCTGTCTATCAAAATGGTACAACGAGAATAAACCTCACAAATATAAAATGCTTCTGTAAGTATGTGCATTACTATGTCTTTGATACATGTGTGAAATCTGGTTGTGAAGTAACGAATGTACTTTGGGATAACAGTTATCTAAGATCACTATCCACAACAGACAAAAACGCACTGTTCAGCACTCTGGTGCGCAATTTTGCATATAAAATGTAGTGAAATGGAATGGGGCAATGCGCACCACAGTAATTTACTAAACTCTACAAAGGTAGAGTAGTGGATCACCTTAATTAAGCAACTGTATAATGTAATTATAGATACACAATAAACACACATAATATGCATTTGGTGGTAATGTTGTCCAAATATAGTGCGGATGATTTTAGGAAAGATCTTGAAAAAGATTTTGACATCCAGCATAGAAAACCAAGGAAGTTGACTGAAACTGAAAAAGCAGAGAGACATCTCTTTAGCTCTGAACCATGAGAACTGAAGGTTCCCAAATGCTCAAAGATGTATAGAGTCACTGTAGTGTCTCTGCTTATTCTTTCCTATCATCTTCCCTACAATCTTTGGATGACACTGTCACCAGCGTATGATGGCGTACCCTCCATTTGCCAAGTGCATGTATGTTGTGTCCAAGTATAGTTACTTGCCTTCATAGGTTTACTTCCCTGGGGAATTCCTTTGCCTAAAAATCTGGTTTTTAGTTTCTGCTGTGGTCTGATTTTTAATTGTAATATTATTCTGATATCATTTTTACTCCATATAAAATATCCCTTAAACAGTATTTTACACACTGTGATTCCCAACTTGTCTTGAGGTCTCTATCTTTCCACTACCCTTGATATTAATTGTAGTTTGATAAGTTTCACAGTTTCAAAATATGTCACCAGCTTTCCTGAATTAGCTGCTTGAGACCTAACCATTCTCATTGCTCAACCTTAACCAGCAACATGATCCATATATATATATATGCACAGAAACGAAAATCAAGAACGGGATAGTTGGAGATCATAGTTTAGTAAAGAAGTGATTTTTAAATTATAAAATGTCAAAGCAAAGTAAACATGCATTTGGGCTCGAAGTTTCCCTCTATTGTTATATTGAGTTTTTGTTAAAATTGGGACATCACAGTCAAAACTGTATATTACAACTATCTTTTATTCCTAATAACTAATAAAGCAGTCAACTGCTGCAGATTGATTTGTGGAATTCAAATGTAAACAAGATCATTTCTCTCTATCTCCAAGTTACTGTACATTGGTTGCAGGCTTGGGGCAGCTATATGACACACAGAAACACAAATCATTGATTCAAAATAGAAAAACATCCCTTTTAACTTTTAACTCTTATCAGCTATAAAACCAAGGGATCCCTGTTATGTTAGATTGCAGTCGTCTTATACAGTGGGTTTTTTTTTGTATTTTAAAAGACTTGAGACATAAAAAAGGGTGGTCACTGTCACTTTCAGCAAATGGGCATCTTATCAAGGTTAAAAATGTAGGTAGTAGAATGGTCATCCCTAAAACAGAGCTGCCAACCTCCAAAACTGGATTTTCATATTCCAGGCATCAAAAATTCATATTCTGACCCTGATTTTCATACTCACACCGGTGCAGAAAAATAATCTCGCGAAATTTAAATGAATGTCTCCTTTTAGCTGTTTAGTCATACTTTTAGGCTTGTAGATAGCTACTGTTTTCGTATCACACTAAAAAGCTTTTCTTCAGCTTTAAACTGAGGTAATGGGAGTCACTCACTGTGGTAAAATAATATACTTGACTATCAACAGCTCTTTCCAAATCCTTTTCATATTCCTGTAATTTAAGTGCTACTTTGATTAGGTGAATTCTTGCTTTTAACTAAAAAAAAATCCCCCTTCCTTTAAAATTAAAAAAAAGAGACCAAAAACTGATAAGGTATGTAAGATACTGGCAATAATAACACAAGAACGCCCTCATTTTGTAAGACAAATTCATACAAAAGAAACTTGTTCATCACATAATTGCTGCTAAGCTTGAAATTCAAGACCATCAGAGGACAGACTGTAGCACTTTACCATGACCACTAGGAAAATTAAATCATTTATATTCTGCTAAATTTTTGATGTCACCAGAGACCTTGAACTGCATTAATAGGAGTAATTGTACCCAAGTGTAATAAAATGCTCACATTCATATCTTAAATTGCTCTCAGTCTCAGATTTAAGCATGTCATCTGCTGGTAGAGCAGGAAAGAGAAATCCATCTAGTCTAGAGCTAGCCCTAAACTTTTCAAACTGGGGCTTTGAAAGCGGCTCTGTCAGGCCTACTAGATCTAGTCTAGTAGTACAGTAAAGGTCATTAACCTTGGCCCTAAAGCCAACACTATTATAGTAGTACACTATGCTCACCCCAAATGTAGGTCATCTAATGCCCTGAGGGCCTACAGTATACACTCACAACAGACCAAATGAAACAGCATACACAGGTAATGTGTAGGTACTCTGGGTATGGCACGATGCGTACGGGATTCGTGGGATTCGTGGATTCGTCGGGCATCAAAGTAAAGCCCCAAACGTTGCAAGGTTATCTGGAGATGGGTTGAACAATAGCGCAAAGCCTCCTGTGATGACTGGTATCTTTGTAAGAGACTTCTAGTTTCAACTAAACTGCTTCTGGATCTAGCAATTTTGGCATGCGGCCGGCAAATAGGCCTAGCATACACGCCAAACGGTGCCGGCGAAAGTGAAACTAAGAAACGAGCGTCAGCATCGATACTGCTGTGTACTCTACGGCAAAACGGAATGCCAATACTGTACTGTACTCTACGATTTTCAATCGTTTGTTGTGAGACTCCAGTACTTGTACTCATGACTAAAACGGCCCATTTTGATGATTTTCAGTACAAGAAAGCTCTTTAAGCGCCCGACTTCGTTGCGGAAGGCATTCATGGTATTCTTTTTCATACTGACAGTCGATTTTCGTATTTTTAAGAGTACGATTCGTATTTTCGTACTGAGGTCAGATTTTCGTATGTAATACGAAAATTTTGTACTGGTTGGCAGCTCTGCTAAAACCTGATCGCCTCTCTTTGTGGTTATGATATACACTTTTTATACAGGTGGTCACTGGACTAGGTTTAAATGTACACAGGTTCATGCAAACATACCTTTATCATGTGAGCATGCCCATACATGGCAACCCAATGAAGAGGAGTCCTCTGGTCATTGTCTGGTTGGTTTATGTTAGCTCCACGTTGCACAAGCAGCTTCAGAGCACTGAAGTGTCCTTTTGATGCGGCAAGATGGATGGGGCGCCTTTCCCACAGGAGATCTGCATAGTCTGGGGTGTTCAGTTCTGCCCCTGCATCAAGAAGAAGTTTTAAAATCTCAGTGTTTCCAACTGCAGAGGCTCGACAAATTGGGCTTCTCATATGAACCTCGAAGTTGGGGTTAAGTCTCCTTTCATGTACAACTTCCTTGACTGTACTTACATCATTATGATGTATAGCTTCCACTAATGTCACTTGGATCTGAGTGGTCACACATTTTCGATCCTTGATTTGGTTACACTTGGTGCACCTCAGATTTCCTGCATGACCAGGTGAAAACCCTTCAGCTGGCATATCCGAAAATCTGTTCTTATTTTTCCGATATAACGGATAGCATCTTCGTTTCTTTTTCCCCTCCTGCTGCAGAGCATTTTCTTTGTCTTCATCTGGGGTGTGCAGAGCTTGAAATTCAAACAATTCCTCATCACTGAGCTCATCTGGTGGTCGGAAACATTCTTGCTCCTCCTGTTAGGGGGGAAAAAGCATACAATTACTAAATCTTCCAGGCATACAAGTGATCCTGAGCCCTTGTTATGATTTGTAATGATAATGATGATGAAGATGATGATCATGATGTCCCTTCTTCTGTGAGCAATGTGCTCTTGACAACTGGTCCATTGGCTCTTGACCTAATATTTGCATTAAAGGTAAAAAGCTTTAATAAAAAACATTTAATTTGCAGTTAATATTTTATATAGTCTTCAGTTGTGTCTGGTTAATCTCAATATTTTGGTATCTATTATCAAATTCCTGGACATCCAATCAATTATGTAAGAGTGCAGAAAGAAAATAAAATATATATCCTGATTTTAGTCTTAGTTCTTAGTACTGTGGGTGCATTACTGTGTGAAGTACACTATGACTTCTCACAAAAAAAATATAGCCCTATCAGTTTAACAGGGGAGGCACTTAATGAAATAACAGGGAAACTAATTCATTATATTGTAAAACCAGACAAATCATCACATCCTTATTTGAATGTTTTTGGAATAATCCAGGAAAATGACAGATTTGGTCCAAATTTGGTAGATAAGCAAATCTAGATCTAGGACTAATCCAGGAGCGGGACAGATGAGTATTGCTATCTCGTTGGTGATGGTAGCTATGTCCACTCTCGGGAGGAATTCCATATGTGTGCCAGAAAGATTTCCGCATGGAACACATCGAACCAACAACATACCCTAACCCTAATCCTAACCCTACTCTATTCTCTAACCCTAACCCTAACCCTGACACTGCCGACACTGGGTTAGGGTTATGGTTAGGGTTAGGGTATGTTGTTGGTTCCGTGTGTTGCTTGAGGAAATCTTTCTGGCACACATATGGAATTCCTCCCCCACTCTCCAACACACAAACACACACTGATCAAAAATCTGGGCACCAGGCAGGAGCGTGGCCTGAAAAAAGTGACATAGTGAAGGGTTCTAATAGCGATAGTGTTCTACTATGAATCGAGTGGGTAAACAGAACGGCCCAGTCTCGTTAGTTCCTGAAAAAAATAGCAGACATCTGGTCTCTGCCGATACGAATTTTGTTCCCGCATGTTGTTGTTTTCGTTGCTATCGTGTGAATGAAAGGCAGTTCTGAACAAAAAAGGATGGTAGTACAGATTTTGCTCTCTTTTACTTATGACCAAATATTTCTTAACTTTGACCCCACAGAAAACAGGGTTAAAGGTCAAAACTATGCAAAATCTGCTAACAGCTGATCTCCCTGG
Source organism: Ellobium chinense (assembly GCA_033807755.1). NCBI lineage: Eukaryota > Metazoa > Mollusca > Gastropoda > Ellobiida > Ellobiidae > Ellobium > Ellobium chinense. The sequence continues at coordinate 876,831 of JAWQUT010000077.1, read as the reverse complement.
CATCTCCTCGATCAACTGCCACAGTGGTTTTCACAATTTTAAGGCCGCTACTATGTGCTTTTTCGGTTTTCGCATGATGTGTCGCTTACAGCATTTTCAGGAAGACACCATTGTTTTCAGTGGTAACCTTCTTTAGGCCACGTGTAATTCACATTTGACATTCATACTTTGTGGCAGAGATCAAAAGTTTAAATTACTAATATTTTTAACGAATTGTAACACCTTGTCACACCTGTGAGCCCATGAAATAGTTATTATTTGGGCTAAATCTAACATTTGGATCACAAATTTCTAGTGGTAAACTAAAGATGCCGACATGGAGAGCGGTAATTGTTGGAATTTTTTTGTCTGTTTTTCAGTCCTTAAACTTTGGTCCAACATCTCATTTGTGTTCTGAAGGACAGTTGCATTACTATTTCGTCTAACTTTACTGATATTGAAGAATTTTCTTTGAAAATGCTGAGCTTTTATCCCACTGTCATCAGGCTACATGACTGAGCTAGACTAGATCTATGGCTAATTGGCTTCTATGCGTAACAAAAAAGTCAATAGCATTGGTCTTAAAAACTTAAAACGTCTCGATCTGGCGGTAGAGAACACAAACTTTCGGCTATCTCTAACGACAGCACTGACGATACAGTTCATTGAGTCATAGACAAGTCATGGAATCGATGCTGTCGTTAGACTTAGAGAAGGTCAAACTTTCGGCTTTCTCTAACAACAGCACCGATTTAGTTGAAATATCGATCTGGTCCATGACCTGTCTATGACTAAATGAACTGTATCATTATCACTGCGGTGCTGTCCTTCGAGATAGCCAAACTTTCAAGTGAGTTTAGTGAGAAACTTTTAATTATGGTGTTTAAATTAAAAATTAAATCCAAGAGCTTCGGCTGTTTGGAAGGAATGGACTTTGAAACGTAATTTTTCTGATTGGACTTGGATGCTATTTATTTAAAGCTGAGTTGAGCATATTGCTATTGATTTCATATTTTTGAAAATATTCTCCCGCGAATCGTTATGAGTCGCGATATTCGACAACCCAATGCTAATAGTAATAGATAGTCTATGTCATTGTCATTGTCAGCCTAGACTAGCTTTAGCCAGCTGAACATCTCCCCTTGCTTGCATGTCGGGGTAATAATTTGCACGGAATAACAGGACTTCGACTCCTACAAAACTAGCTATACGAAGAGCAAAGTGTGATGCCATTACCATCATATGCCCTTGTTGCATGAAATCCACGATTTTGTTATGTTCTGCTTGAAGAAATTGAAAAATCCCGAAGTCAAATTTCAATGTGGACATGATCTCTCATTGCCAGATAATTTTCACGGCTGAGGGCCACACGCAGCGAATGGTGTTGCCAGGTCACATTTATTTATGATGTAGCCAAACCACACCAGAAGAATGAAGAAAAGTAGGCAAGCACAAAATCTCCAGCAAAACCATCAGAGTTTCGGAATTTTAAATTTTTTGTTGAAGAAATAAATTCTAGAGTAAAAAGCTTCATTACTACTCTCTCCACACCCACCATATCATCTCTACTGACTCCAGCCAGCCTAACACTACCTCGTCTCTTGGTCTATACTTGCCGGTGTTCCACAAATCAGCGACCAAAACAAGTGAATGTAGCATGTTGATTAAACTACCGGTACACAAAGAGAATTTTCAATCTGAAACTGACTCGTGCAGGGCGTCGGGAGAATGGTTGTTATGTGCCTTTGGGGTAGGCCTACTCTCAAACAAATGGAGAATATTTCGTCGAGCCCTCGACGTCAACGAAGAGTTTTGTGACAGCTTTATCAAAGTGTGTTGTGTCTTGCATAACTTTGTCCACAAAAGAGACGATGTGACATTCGAAGATATGCTTTATTATTGCCCTCTCTCTACAGAGCATTGGCGCTACCAATATGCGTGGCTCTACAACTGCAGCATCGGGCAAAAGACTGTTTCGCTAAGTATTTCACTTCTCCCCAAGGATCGGTCCCATGGCAGTATGACAAAGTCTAAATCTATCCGCGCAGTCAGGGACATGATTACGAGAGAGAGAGAGAGAGAGAGAGAGAGAGAGAGAGAGAGAAAGAAAGTGAGAGAAAGAGAAAAAGAAAAAGAGAGAAAGAGAGAGAGAGAGAGAGAGAGAGAGACTGACAGCCAGAGCAAAAGAAATCGTAGACACAAGAGAAGAGCGGCAAACTATAGAGAGATATGTCATTTAAATTTGTACAATTTCTTATAAAAAAGAAAACTTATTACTGTAATATAATAAGGGTTTTACTCATCTTTCTCTTGTCTTTTCTCTGGACTGAGACCTCCCCAGTTCTCAACTACAATCTCGTTCCAGGCTTTTCTTTTCCTCACTCTGTCCGCATTATATTAGTCTGTACTCTTATTATAGCGCACAGTTTGTTGTTTTTCCATGACTGTAATAAAATTCTCAATCTAAGCTGGATCGTTTTCCATTGTGCTGTGTTATAGCGGAAGTGGGGAATGGCAGTGGTACCGAAGACAGTTTTGTCTCCTGTGCGCGCCGCGTCACGGTGTCCTATATGTTACAGAAATTCGAGCAACTGTTTCGTCGCTGGCAAGTTGTGACAAAACACAAACTTTTTAGTTGCCAGAAACTTCAGTTGCCTGTGCGCGCGGTGCCTCTTTATTTAATTGTTCACATTTTGGCGACTAAACAATTGCGCCTACGCATTACGCATACACACACATACACAGATACACACACACACACACACACACACACACACACACACACACACACACCCATATACACACACAGGGTGGTTTTACCGCCTAGGGGTATCTGGGCTATCTATAATGCTCCAATGTCTTTGAATGTTCTCCCCCTCCCCCCCCCCNCCCCTCCTCTCTCTCTCTCTACTTCTGCCTTCTTTCCTCCTACTTTTCTCTTCTCTCTTATTCTTTTATTTCTCTTCATCCCACATTTCTCCTTTCTTTGGTGGGTCCCCTGACCTTCGCCCCCTCACATTGCAAGGATACTTGTTACGACCCTGCTCCTCACCAAGAGTGTTGGGCAGAAGAAAGGTTTGTGAACGCAGTTTGTGGGCGGAAGTTCAGGTCACGACTATTTTGGAGGAACTGATTGAACTGTGGCTGTTTTGAGAGCTTAATTTCAACTTTAATTTTCTACCTAAATTTCAGTTCAGTTCATATCTACCTCGAATAACAGAACCGAATGCCGTTTAAAAAAAAACAACAACAACAAAGGGAATTAATATGATCTTGAAAGCTGCTCAATTTTCATAGACATGGGCTTAACTTGATCCCAGTTTTTTTTTTTTTCTTCCTGAGTGAACTGAAATTTGATCTGAATTGACTTTTTGGTTGAACTTGCCCAATCCTGCCTAACAGTATCTCTATCCCTTCTTAACTCCCCAACCCTCCCCCCCCTTCCTCTCAGACACTTCTTACAGATGTCCCTAGACGAGCTTCCAGGTGTTACGGGTAGAAAATGCCAGGTATTTGTATCTGTCTTCAATAGGTGGACTTTTGCGGCTCGAATACGCCGGACGATCTTCTATCTGTAGTACCGATATTCGTCATCTCATCTCCGCATCCCTTCGCTACCATCTCTTTCTTATGTACTTCCTCATTATTTACCATCACCTCCTCCTTTCCTTCTCACCTACCACCCGCTCTTCTTCTCCTTCCTCATCTACCTTTACATCTCCCCGTGCACCTCCACATCAGGTTCACATCCATCTCCTCAACTCCATCCTCATCTACCAAACCACTACTTCCCCTTCTCCTTCCTCATCTACTACTTCTCTCCCAGCATACCGTCACATCCATTTCCTTATTTCGCTCCTTATCAGTACAGCTTCTCTTCCTTCTTTATTTACTATACGTTTCCCCACCTCACCTCCGCATTCACCATCTCTTTCTTTATTTACCATTACCTCCTCTTCATCTCTTCCCCTTCCTGCCTTCCTCCCTCCGCCAACAAATACACCTTCCAGTTTCTTCTACTAGTTACCAGCCGCAGCAAAACTTATGCTTTATTTATACCCGGTGGCCAAGGAAAAAACAAAACAACAACTTTATTTAATCAAAGTCCGGTAACTTTAAAGGGACAGGCGTAATTATTTGCTTCACAGCCTCATAAGTCCACATTTTTAAAATTCATGAACCGCGTGTATTGTTCCCTTCGCCTAACAGTTTCTGAGAAATAACCGCAGGAATGACGCAATTTTCACCATACAGCGGCCACCATTACTCGTGTTGTGTGACGTCAAAAGCGAGACAGGCTAACAGACGATTGGTCCTGACACTTTAGCTCGTTTTATGACTTCACGCAGCAGGAGTAATTCTGGTGTACAGAGGGTGAAAATCGCGACATTTCAGCTGTGTTTTTACCACAGATAGTCCGAGGGAAGGAAAATATACTTGGTTTAACTTTTTTGAAAAAATAATGTGGATTTTATAGGCTGTGAAACAAATATCTATCGCTGTCCCTTTAAAGGGTAAATGGAAACTGAAATACAATTTTAACCACATTAACAGACCCTGAAACTTTCATTACCATAGGCGATCTACGTTAGTCACAGCATAGAAATTTAAGATTTAAAAAGAGAGACGTGGCACACCCGTGTGTTAGGCTGCACACCGGGCAAGCCATTGGTTGACATATTATTATGTTTGCAATTTATCATTTAACATAATCATAACACCTTAATAATTACACTTTTCAGTATTAGCAGAAATATCCATCTGCTCATGTGTGTAAATTTTCAGCTCAATGAGGTTTGAAGATCTGAGGTTATTAGACTTTGAAGTTACATATGATTGTTTTGTTGTTGTTTTTCTTGACTACCCGATACATGTATTATATTTTAGTCTTATCATACCAACAAGCACATTAATTTGCAGAAGCACGATATAACATAAAGAAATAAGCGCACACATACAAACAAACATGCACATATTAATAACAACTCAATCACAAATACTATGCATGATTAAAAAACTACACTGTATTTGTGTAAATTGTACCTATATGGGAGGTAGTTAGTTCATAAAGTTACAAGATAATGGAGCGAATGATGAAAACGCTGGTCATAATTTCTCTTTGGTTTTTATGATCCTTCTAACAGTTGCTGCAATGGCGCTTTCATGGAAATGTATAGTATTTGTAAGTTCATGTGCCAAATCCAAAGTACCGAGGATGCAACATGCCCTTAAAAATATCCTCACCATAAATTACAACAAGAGAGTACAGTGTTTATAGAATCACTGAGGCTTTTCACCTTCCCTCATCCCACGTTCCCACGCAGGTCCCTTTTAACAACAAGATTCGGTGTAACATTTGCTATAATATTGATGTTGCTAGAATATAACTTAAATAATAATAATATCATAGAGAAATTAAACCAGATTCATGCTTCACAAATCATCACCTTTGACCAACATCTATCTCCTCTACGCGGCTACTTCGTTCGGGCCTTTTTGCAAAATCAACGCTTGGGATCCCGCTGTTCCTGTCTTTTCTATTCTGCTTTTCTTCTCCGTCTTTACCCCCCCCNCCCCCTCCCCCAACCCAACTTGGTTTTCTCCCTCTTGCTCACTGCAAGGGGTGCCGTCTAGGATGGGCTTAACCAGTGAAGGATGAATATGACCATCTCTTTGTGAGCCACAGGTAAAGTTCTATTATTCGAGTTAGTGGCTGCTTTTCACTGGGTTAGAAAATACTTCTTAATACTGCACTCTAAAGTAAACTGGAGCTGTAAGGGAAGGCAAGCCTTATAACAGCTTGATCCCCCGAAAGAAGGGAAAGCATTCCGAGAACTATGAGATTGTACCGACTAGCCATTCCAATCCCTTTTTGTACAGCATAAACATAGAGGTCGCGGGTTCGATTCCCACCACATCACTTTCTTTCCTTCTTTCATTTTCTCTCTGCATTTGTCTTCTTGAGCACTTTCCACTTTATCCTACTTGATTTCTATAAGTTAGTGCTCCGTTTCATCCTTGTATTCTTAAACATAGATTCTGTACACTGTCCGGTTTTATATGCCTGGTAGCTACTACATATAATTCTATGAACATAACAAACAATTCTGAAGACAACAACTTCAAGTTCGTTTGAGACAGGTTTCCCCACTGAGACAGCGCATATTGAAATGTAATACTGTATATCACTGTACTAAGTCATTAACCGTCATCGAATCTATCAGTGGTTTACTTGTCTTCAGTGAAGGGAATCACTGGATTTCTTTTCGTACGATATGGATTTGACTAGAGAATAGTACTAATATATGTACCGTACAGACCTACTGAGATAATACATATCAACCCTTAGAGTACAGTTATTATTGTTTCGCCGATACATTCTCAAAGGGGGACTGCCTCTGACTTCAGACCTTGGTAGAGAGAAAATGAACTTTTACACTGTATATTGTAAACTGTGTTCCAGTAGACCGTGAATTCCAGTAAACTGTAGAAATTATGTTATTTACATGCAAAAAATAAGTATAATAAGTGTGTTGAGACAGCCTGGGGTACCAAAAGTTGCAGGACTGCTAGGATGGGCCGATGGACTAAAGAGCTGAATCAAAGTTGATAATTTACAAAGAAAAACAATATTATTATGGAGAAAATAAAGTGGGTCGGTATAGTTTGTTGGACTTTAAAGGGTTTCAGTGGTCATTATGGATATCTGGACATGTCAACACACTTAAATGGACCATTATTAAGTGCTATCGGGGGTGGCAAGGGTAAGATAGCCCAGGTGCAACACAACACCAGTGATGCTCAGTAAAATTATGAGAATGATTGAATATTATCGCAGAAAGGCTGAACAGCCCCACCTTGCTATCTCAGTCGTCTAAAGTTCCAGTGAAATGTAAAAGTCTACGATCAGGGCATCCATATACGTCCAAGTAAGAGTGCCAAGGAACTGAATAGATCAAAGAGGTTTACATGCCGAAAATGAACAGGCCAAGGCTCTTCAGAATATGAGGTAAATAAGCTAC